>JAVTVY010001599.1:0-33244 GCA_036873755.1 Hanleya hanleyi | reverse complement strand
TACTAACATTCAACATCATGGTAGAACAAGGTAAATGTAGTAAAGACAAGCAATTTATAATAAGTCAAACGCTCAATACATGTTTATGAATATTTTGACCTTGTCAAAGTGTCGCTGCAAACAGTCGCTCAGGAAAAACACTTTCAAACTGTCGCAGCAATCTGTCGTCCGACAGAAAAGTGTCACTGCAAAGTGTCACTCAGGTAAAACACTTTTAAACTGTCGCAGCAATCTGTCCTCCGACAGAATATACCTTTTCAAACTGTCGCTGCAAACTGTCGCCCAGGAAAAACACTTTCAAACTGTCGCAGCAATCTGTCGTCTGACAAAAATATACCTTGACAAAGTGTCGCTGCAAACTGTCGTTCAGGAAAAACACTTTCAAACTGTCGCAGCAATCTGTCGTCCGACAGAATATATCTTCACAATTTACATTTCTCCAGTTCGCCATCAACAGTGTTAATTCATAGGAAATGTTTCAAGAAAACCTGACTGGTTGGGGGGAGAAAGGTCAGTGTCAGTGTTCACATGTGCGATCTATCATCCAGGATAAACGATTTCTGTCGCAGCAATCTGTCGTTTGACAGAATATATACCTTGTCAAAGTGTCGCTGCAAACTGTCGCCCAGGAAAAAACAGTTCTCAAAGTGTCGCTGGAAATTGTCGGCACATAAGAGAAAAACTTTCCCCACTGTGAGTCTTCTAGTGCTTTTCATTTGCAGAACAATCAATGACAGACATACATCTTACCAGTGGTTCGACCATATTAACCCAGCCCACCCTCTCTCGTGTGCTCTTACATGAGGGAACGACCTAAACAGGTGTTGTGCTTGCATGTAAGTCGTGAACATTTAACGTAATGAACCGTGTTTGTGAAGGTTAATGTATACATTACGTTATATAATACATCCGACACAACAAGTCATCAGATACAATATATGTGCCGATATCTTACGTTAACAAAACATTATTGCCCTCATCTACTATGCCTACTACAATGACGGTACCGTACTCTCCTCATCTGCTTGCACATTTCATCTCCACTAAATATTCTCTTGATCCCTGAGACTAGGAAGCTCAAACTCACCACACTGCACTATACCCTTCGGTTAAGATCTACAAAGAAAAGTAAAAAAAACAACAACAAAAACAATGAAAATAATATTCCAAGATGGCCACACCAATAACGTCGCAATGACTCTATTTTGCGATTTCTTTTATTTATGCAAGTTTCTTCGCAAAGCTGCATGATAAATTAATAAATAATCATCTGATGTAAAATAAAATAGTTTTTGTTCAGTTTAAGGCGCAAAAAAAGTATAAAAACGAAAACAGAAATTACTCAAATATAATAGGCTACAAAGTCGCAAACTTTCAGCTCTCTGTTATTCTCCGGATCCGTTTCAGGGCACGAGAGAAAAGTTCACTAGACATCCTCATAACCAGGCTGGAGAGGGTTAAAAACAAATCAACCGATAAAAATCGTTGAAAAATGCTTAATTATATTATTAAATCATCGGGTTATCTAGGTTGATGGCTTCGTTTTTTAGCCGTCTTAATAATCTTCTTCCAGATTTCTTGAAACGATTGATTTTATTCGCAGGAAGAGGGCGTCTAATGGCCGGGACGGCTCAAGAGAACTGCCAAAGGTGGAATACGAGACCGTCCAGTTTGATGTATGAGGACTATTTTATCTATTTCTATCAAGGACATAACCATCACCTTAATTTGAAAAATATCCGTAGGCCTCAATTTCAGGCGGTCACTTATTATTAACGTCCTCGTTGTGTACCGTTACATGCCTTCTAATGCTTTGGATTTCCGCAATCATCAAACCTCAAATTCAATTTGCGCATACAGCACCTGGTAGCAAATGGAATATCAATAACTCAATCGTGTTGATCCACTGATTATGCAAGTACAAAGACAGTTTGCGGTCACAAATGTTTGATCAGTTGAGAATGAGAAGGGAATTTCTTTGATTTAAAAATACATTGGATTCCTGACGAAGGTGTGTCCTGAGTCAACGTTCCGCCAATCGATGCGACTATTAGAAGCCTTCTCAGCCGACTGCAATAAGTATTATTCTATCTGTATAATAGATTAGAGTGTGTTTGTGCAATCTAGAACGGTTTATCACTGACCATCCGATTTGATAACCTGTTTCAGACTTTCGACAAGATCGCACGAGTGTTCCGTAGCTTCGATGTAAGATGATCTCTCTGTGATGATACCATATTATATTTATATGATTAATAAAATCATAGATTCGAAATATAAAGAGAGTGTCGAATGAGAGCACATAAAATATAAGTGATAAAATTTGCGGACCTAGGTGGCGCCAACCAAGGAGTCAGTAATACACGATTCTTAATCTAGGCCAAAAGTGAAACAGAATGTTAGTGCGGGCAAACAGTGTTAACAATACTGCATTGAGTTCTCATCTTTTATTTTACAGGGTGATAAGTCAATTTCGTTAATTATTTGTTGAACTGATTGACTGGAAAACGCTGGTAAGATGACTGCTTTTGGTGTATCTGATGATACATAAACGCTTTGGTTCTTTGTGAAAGATTTGCTGTTGGTGTTTCATAATACTGCTTGCAAACACGCACATCATACTTATCGTATACTTGGTTATTTGCTTGTTCTATTTCTTGAATTGTTCTCATTCGTAGAATCTAGGGAAGGACTATGAAACTCTCCAAGCGAGGAAAATGGAAATCGTTAAGGATCGACTAACCATTTTGTCCGAAAGACTTGGAAAAGGAAAGTACAGCGATGTTTGGAAAGGCGTCCTGGCCAATAGCGATGACCTGCATCCATATATAGCTATCAAACGGATAAAAGGTATAGAGATAATATGTGCCTGTGATTGATTCTGTTGTATTCGATATAGTCGATGTCGAACGGAGAAAAATCATATCGAGTATTGAACTGAAGGTTAGATCGGCCTGGTGTGAATAATTGGTCGTATATACCGCAGTCGACCGGACATGTTGTCATACTATCGTACGAATATCACATTTACTATATACACGCATTGTCATCCGACTGAATGGTTACCTTTCAGTCGAATATGCTCTGTGAGATTTAAACTCTGAAAACTTTAGCTTTTTGTTATGAAACGAAATGATAGTATGTCTATCATTGGTAAAGCACGTTTTGATAAAAATCTTCAAATTTGACAGGGAAATCGTTTGGAAGACTTCAAGTGGGTCCTTCAAAATATGTGATCATATTTAAAGTGAATGTATATACAAGGAGATCGAAAAATAAAACCGGCGCCAAAACCCAGATAAAAACACCATGATGCGTCTCCGTGTCATATTCATATGATCCATTTACAGAGGTGTCAATACTTATATCGAACAAAGCTATTCTATGGATAACAACTTCTTTATTGATGTGGAGCTGACGTTTTGTTGGAGATACTTCCAACTTTTTTAAAGCTAATGCTTTGAAAAAAAGGGGGAAAAATAAAAATAAAATACTTATATCGAATAGCAAAAGAAGCACAAGATAGTTTCTCGACAAAGAGAAGCACAAATAACAAGTTTCAACCATGCCAGTAAGATGTCAATTTCTTAATCGTTTCCAAGAGTTTGGTCTCTTGATAAAGGAAAAGGCAAGCCACCTTGGTCTATGGATGAACATTTGATTGCGCTATTTGTTTTTTAAATTTATTTTAACATTTGAGTCAAATCCGACCGTTGCTATTTCCCAATAGCCTGGGTTGTTCATCGCTTTAATCGGTTTAATTAAAATATTCATTCAAACACATTTAAATATTCATTCAAACACTTTGAATATTTCTTACATATACATTTTGTATTTTGGTATATTATTAAATTATCGAATTTTGAATGTAAACAATTATCAATGTTATCTTAATTCAACTTGAGAAAAGAACCAACCTCTGCATATTGTCGTCTATAAACGACGTTCAGACTATGTTTCCTTGGGCTACAAGCTAGACTACGATATTCAGAACGCAGGTTCGTTGTCTAGAATATTTATTTAAATATGACAGGGAATGTTGCGAGTATAATGAAGACTTGGAATGGTATGCTGTATACCATTTTGGTGGTGTTTCCACCGTATGAGCTATAAGCTGCGTTGCTTTGGATTGAAGTAGACGGCGATTGTGTAAGGGATGAGGGTTTCATGCAGTGACCCATTCCATCCTTCGTTTCCCCAAGCGAGATACTTCTACATTTTAAAAACGAATCGCGAGAATATATTAACAGAGAGAAGTTTTATCAGAAACAACCCGTTTACTTGTAATTTTTATTTTAATAAATGTGGACTGGTACATGGCGCGTGAAGCAAGTTTTGGCAATGTACATCGCTACGCTTACATATCCGCCAGTTGTGCTCTGCAGTCTGAAATTTTTTAACGAGTTATTAGAACTTCTCGGTCAATTATGATAATCCTCGATCGTGGTTAATATGTTTTAATAAAATTTCCCCTTATATATATTATCAGCGAGAGATCCAATGTCCTTGTACCGGGCAGAGATAGATGTGAGAGCGAAGATGGGCGATCATCCGAACATCACATCATTCCTCGGATACTGTCACTATCAAGGTATGCTCTTGTTTATGATAACACGGTATCGTGCCGATGATTGCCAGTTGTCCTCTTTGTCGTTTGGAGTCTACTTTAAGAACAAATTTCCCGTGAATTAAATGTTATTTTTGTAATCACAGATGGAATCCTCTTCCTGGCAATGAGTTTGGAGCCATACGGAGATTTACAGTCGTATCTAAGGGAGCACAGACCAACCAGTTCCAACAGTGGGATGTTCTCCGAGACCAACCTTCTTGGTTTTGCTAATGACATTTCCAAGGGAATGGATCATTTAAGCAAACGTGATGTAAATATAACTATAATATAATAAGAACTGAAATTGTGCTCTGTATAGCGTTAATTTCGTACGCGCAATGAGCGGTAATGCTTCGTAATGTGCCTCAACCCTGGACACAGTAAAGGCTTCAGATCCCACATTCAATATTCAGTCGTCGTTCAACAATCGAAGGATTTTTTGTCCGAACGTTCAGATATCCTCAATTCAAAATATGCATCGAATGGAAAAAGGCAAGATGGTTTTCTTGAAGGGAGAAACGGTCAACAGTTTCAATACCGACAAAGATAGATCATAATGATCTTTATATAAGATTGTTTTCATTGTCCAGTATCATTTAGATAATCGGTGGTTTCTTTCAAAACCCGTGCAGATTGATGTTTCCATCACTTTGACATCTACATAAGGGCTAAATGCAAGAATATCCTCTATTTAGCGTTTTGTAAATGAGGAGAGGAATTAAAAGGATCATTTTTTCTAATATTCGCTATTTCATAAAAGAACAGATCTGATCTAAATGGGTCTGCAAAAACCTGTTATATGTATATAGTGTTGCCAAGCTTAACATTCAATTCAATTTATTGTACAAAACACCTTTACAGGCAGAGTACAAACAAAGAACAAGAACATGAATAACAAATCAATAAAATGTTCATATATATACATATACTGTGGTGTATATATGGGCTGAGAGGTTACTCACTGAAGCCGAAGGGTGTACCAAGCATACAAATGTGGCACTACAATACTGACCAAGTCCTCTGAGGACATGATGAGGACAAATTTGTCAATATCACTTAGGGTCATGAAATTACTGTGACTTTCAGTAATTGTTTTAAATAAGGATATTCTGTCAGTTGTGTACCGGGAACATGACAACACAAAGTGCATTTCGTCCTCAACTACTTGACAGGTGTCACAGACTCGCTGATAAACTTCTGTTTTGGGTTTTGTATGCCTACCAGTTTCAATTTTCAATTTATGGTTACTTAGTCTTAATTTTGAAAAAGCTTGTCTGTGATGGGAATTTTTACATACAAGTAAATATGGTTCGAACTTAATATTACTTTTAAATAATCTGTATGTCCTCATTTTGTTTTCTCCATTAGGATTAGGCTTATTATCCTGAAGTGCATAGTTGAAACAAGCCTGGAAGTGTGTCTGAAGTTTGAGTTTGAAACTACTGCACCGTGCGTTGTCAACGTCCATGTCTAATTCTTTACTCATAAACATTTTCAGTCTGTATAGCCATCCCTCGCGTTTGTTACACAAGGCCTTTTGCTCCTGCAGGGCATGGAAGGCCAGTCTGTCAGGATACTCTAGTATGTAGTGATAATATTTAACAGAACGCTGTACAACATCATATAACAATGGGAAGATTCCCAGTTCAGCTCGTACTCCCCAGTTGTGAGAAGATCTATGAACTTGTAACAGACGCTTGTGAAATTTGAGCTGAACCCTTTCTAAGGGAAAGGAATCAGGGTTTTTAGATGACAGAAGATCAGCTCCCCAAACTGGTTTAACTAAAGACTGAAATAGGTTACAAGCGATATTAATTGGTACATTCTTATGGTGCATGTTATTGAGCAAAGAAAAGGACGCGCGCAATCCTTTTTTGCCCATCAGCTCACTATTCTGTCTAGATGTTATGAATGAGAAATTCAGGCAGCTGTATATAGAGAGAAATATCCCATGAATGATATATCTCATTTGTAGTACATGAGAAAGCTTCATGAATATATCAGTGATCAGTTTGCTTAAACACCGACATCATCAGTATGCACTAAAGCGATCTATGGAATCAAAGATGAGAAATTGTAGTATGTTTATGCATGCAACGTCGAAGGTTTTCGAAATAGCCGTACACTATTGTTCCCAAATGATGCTGCTTGCTTTAGGGCTCCGGTCAACAAGATGGACGAACATTTTGTTATACAACTTATGGAACGAGCGATGACCTTTGTTTTGTATTGTGTTTTATGCATTTAGGGTGTCCAGTACAGCTTAGGTATATCGATGTGTGCGGTCGGGAAAGAAATACTTCTTTCCATTGGAAACATGTGTTTGTTGAATAACCCTAAAGATTAAATGTTGTAGTAGACGAACGGCTACATGTATATCCAATTCCTTAGCCCTCGCCGGGTAATAAAGTTCACAAATTAATATTATATTACTTGGGACTTTGTCTGCTGGAACTATCAAGTATTATCTCTGGAGGTGTGTTGTAACTTTTAGCACGATGGGTTCCTTATGCACAGCTTTAAAGTTCCTCGGTTCTTTATATGTAGATCTCACCATCAGGAGGTTTTATAGGTCTTTGTTATTAACTATATCAAGGCTAACGATCACAATTTGTTTACAGAGTGCACTGAAGTGAAATGGGTAAATTGCGCAAAAACATAACAAAAAAGTCCTGTTATCTCTGAAAGTAGGTTGATATTTTTGCGCACGGAACGTTCAGTTGCAGGAAACATCCGACACCTGCGCTTTACAACATTCAGAGAATTATCAGGACACACACAGGGAGGGACGCGGCGGCTACCTTTAATTTTCGACATAATGCGGTTTGGTTTTGGTTTGATCGGACGTGGATTGTGCCCCACCTATAAATCGTATATTCGTGTACTAATTTCACAGATTCCTTTTTGATGAGTTAGGAAAGGAGGTGTTCGGTTTGACCGTAATTTTTTCCTTAGTGTGTTTGGACTTCACGGTGCAATAGTGACGTGAAATAAAGACAGCGAAACCCTAACGCACATAATCTCTTTATTTTATTATAATTCGTGAATAGAATTGCACACAAACAACTCCACACACACAGTCAGATCACTTGTTCAGTATTTGAATATTCTGACGATCCAGCAGAGCAATAAATTAATTGTTACACATACATAATTTTGTCTTAGGGCAGGGGAAAGTTGTAACTATGAATTGAAAAGTTATAAGGTTAAACTTGTCTAATATCAAGGCCTTTGGTTAAGGAAATGACCCTCAACAAGTGGTGACGCTTGCTTTCCCAAGTGATTTTGCATGTGCCAATATGTTTTTGTGTTTTTGTTTTGCAGTTACTTCCTTAATTATTGTTCACTGAACTTTTGGCAGTGATTTATCAGTTTTCTAGTCGGTTTATATATTAATATAACTGATTATTGTTCGTAAATATCTGTCGTTCATGAAAATACTAATACTCATACTGGTAACTGTATGAGAATATGAACCAGAATTTCCCATTAGACTGGCCTCGCCTGTCTGACAAAGAGTTGGGGAATACCTGCAGCTGAGCATTACGTCACAATTTACCGGCCGGCTCGGAGCTAGACAATAGAGCAACAGAGAGCGACTCTGAAGGGGAAAATATCCATCTAAAGCGAACACCTCCTTTGGGGTGACCGCATTAGTTAGCAAGAGCTAACATTCGCGAACGAGCATTAACCACTTCGGCATTCCAGTGACCTACGTTTCCATTGAACCGATAATTGTATACATCGGTGCCACGTAATTGTACAGTTTAAAGGATGTTTAAGAAGACGGTAATTATAAATTACAGTGCAACCTAATTTACATTTGAATGCCTGTCAACAAACGGTAATTATAAAATACGGTGCAAAATTTTACAGATAAAGCATGTTAAAAGCGGTAATTATAAAATACGCTGCAACGTACGTAGTTTTACAGTTGAATGTACTTGCATCTTTTCGGCCAGTACATTTAACTGTGAATGTACTGTGTGAATTACAATGGTGAACGTTGCTCAGTCTAATTGCCGAATAATGAATACATGTGCATTTTTCTCTCCAGATTCTACACAGAGATCTACGAACTCATAATATTCTGCTTGGAGAAGGGATGGTCGCTAAAATTTCCGGGTTCCACATTGCCTTGATAAATGATGTCGAGCATAAAGGTCGCATTAAGGTACGTCTGCCACCTTGTATCTTTAAACCATGCCAGAGCTAGCTGACAGCGAGCATGGTGGATACATTCTAAATCTGCAAGGGCGTCAATTTTCACAGGCACAAAGCAGACCTGGTCATTCATCACCTCAACTTAGTATGATAAATATGCCAGTATTAAGCAATAATAACTTACATGTATATTTCACCAACTGTTGCTTATATATTCTGATGAATTTCTGTAGAAATTATAATCCGGCTTCGTCAATCTTCCGTTCCAGAAGGAGACTCCGGTCAGGTGGGCGTCCCCAGAAACACTACAGAGAAAGGAGTATACAATCAAGAGTGATGTGTGCGTATATAAACTCTTGGAATAGGCTTATCACATCGAATATGAGATTCGAATGGAGTTTTTTCAATCAATCCAGTCAGTCAAGCACCAATCGTAACTGGACAATATCCGAAAATATAGAGGTTGTCATCGCTCAATTAATGAGAGATTATGGAAAATTATATCGGCATGGATAAAAGATTTCAGTTAAAATATATAGTTGATATGGAATATCAGGCCAAAATTTGCCTTCAATTTATTTCCTTATATTTCTGCTACGTACACTAACGGTTAAAAGCAGCCACAGAAAAGAAATCCTTCAGCGTGTCGATCACCGGCAATACACAATATCAGAACATATTTAAAAACAGGAAAAACCTAGAAGCCAATTAAAATGAGGATAGCCTTGAATCCAAGGCATATTTTGGGTTTTCTTTCCGATAGGTGAATATTAAAATTTTCGTGACAGTTTTGGAAATAAAAACGGGCCCATAATTTATTTTCAGTTTACCCGGATGTTCTGTAGATTATCAAGGCAAACTTTGTTGTGCACATTGATTGTGATACCCCATATTTCGGGTTTGGTTCAGATATTGATTTCAGCCTGTTTGATATAATAGTATAACGGTGTGTATCAACAGATGGGCCTTCGGTATCCTGATGTGGGAAATTATGACATTTGGTGCTACTCCATATGCTGGGATAAAAGTACACGAGATGAAAAAGTTCCTACATGAGGGTTTTCGTTTGTCCTGTCCTAAATCATGTGAACACCCAGTGTAAGTACATGTCGGCAAATACTTCATGGGCATCTCCGTATTTAATTATTCTCACTGATATTGTCAAAGTATTGTTTTTCCGGAGCTATGAATTGAAATTGAAATTGTGCCACTAGGATTATAATATCAGGTTACAATTAAATGATATTGAGATTTGTTTTATTAAATTAGTACTCACGATAAATGTGTCATAAATTTAGGTACATTGTGATGCTGGACTGCTGGAGAGAGGCTCCTCTAGAGAGGCCACTGTTTGAGGTCCTAACCCACCGTCTGGAATCGATGAGATCGGACAAACAGGTGCGGTAGTTAATCTCTACATTCTATGAAAATTCAGTTGTTAAATCGTGTGAACGCCTGCGTAATAATACACATGGTGTAAACTGATCAGTTGTTCTCATTTCTTAGATTTTGTTGAAAACACAATGATTAGGATTTCCAAAACCAGAGTTTTCATTATGTGACAAAGAGTTGACCAATTTATGGTATATTTAGGCACCCCAGGGGATACCTTATGTTTTTTTTGTTCTTTCTTTCTTCTTCCGCTGTTCTTCTGTTTCTCACTTTTCCCCCATCAGATGCCTTTCCTAATAAACTTCAAATTTGCATATTGCCCCTGTCTCGGGGAAGACCATATTAAAACGGCTGAACGGATTCTTTTAGTGTGTGGATGTCTTTCCAAAATATATTATTTGGGATTTGTATACAGTTCACATATTCCCATATGTGGCGCCACTTGGTGCGATCTTAAAATTTTATTTCTATGACAAAAAAATCGACTGTCATTATGGATTGTTTTCAAATTTGGTATATCGATATATTGTGAGGCTTGGGATTGCATTCCGTCCACACACGTCATCGTTAGTGTGGCACCACCTTGGGGCAAATGGAACTTGTTTTCGGACTTTGAATTAGAATGATTTTACCATGATAACGGATTCTTTCCAAATCCACAAGATGTCGCTTGGAGTCGAATTCCATCCACATATGCCCACAGGTGGCACCACATGTGCCAACTTAAAATTTCTTTTCCATGGCAAATACAATGAAATGACTTTATGGACTCTCTGCAAATTTAGTATATCGATATCTTGCAGCAAGATTTTGCTTGATATACCTTTCTGTCCACATACACCCTTGGCTGGTGCCACCTGTGTGCCAAACTTATAATTTTGTTTTCGGACAGTAAAATTAAAACGACATAATCGATTAATTTCTAGCTCTGCTTTGCTGATCCTTTGCTACAAGATATCGCTTGTGGTTGCCTTCTGTCCAGAGTCACCCATAGATGGCGCCATCTGAGGCCGATTAGAATTTTGTTCGAACATTCAAATTAAGAACACCTGCAACTTTGGTGTGTGAATATCATGCCGCAGGATACCGCTTGGGGTCACAGTTCATTCACATATGCTCATAGATGGCGCTATCGATGTAGATACGTTGCCACCAAGGGCGTAGACAAGTTGTGAAGTTTGGGGGGGCTTAGGGGGAGAGCCTGAGAGGGGTGTATCCCCCCTCGCAGAGTAGATTTTTTTTTGAAAATTGATGGTAAATTGGCGCTAACTGGGAGCATTTGAGCGGTAAAAGATTGTAAAAGTTTAACTTTTTTTTTGCGAAAATATCCTATAACAGTGGCGATCACTACGTGATATACAAGGTGAAATGATCATTCATTCCGGAGTTTGCATTATAATTCAAGTTATTTCTTAGACAATACTATTTTGCCTAGATAGCAGGGGCGGTGCATTGATCAATCTACCAAGAAGGAACGTGCTCTCTTCTTTGAACCATCGCTATTGCGTGGTTGACCTCATGGGTTCTGGTGTTCGTTCTGAAGTTGCCAAACTTATCAAAAATGTAAGCTTAATGGTCCTTTCTCGGAATAGTAGAGAAAATTATCCATATTCATCAAATTTACACCAGTTAAATAGTGACTTTGTGTCTGGGTTAGATTTTTTACCTGTATTTCTAGGGTTTCTCCGTGAAAATTATTTGAGAGTTCGTATCTCTCATTTGTGAGTAAATAAATACTCAACAAATGACTGGGATCTCAATCAAAAAAAAAGGTTTACGGTGCAAAAGTTCTGAAAAAAATCTTCTCAGCCAACGTGTTGACCTTTTTCGTCCAAATGGGCGATATGTGATTGAATTGGAGCACATTATTCGTTTCTCGGAGAAAATCACACGGGGTCTTTGAGTCCGATATCGCCAAACGTTTGCGTTGTTCTCTGACCGATTGCAATTAGTCTAGCCCTTCTGGTAAGCATTGTACTTCCCCTGTAATATGCAACAATTGATAAAGATATGTGACAAGCTAAAAATTTACTTCTCGGTTATGTTTGCTCTCTGTTTCATTCTTTCTTTCTTTCTTTCCTTTTTTCTCTCTTTTTTTCTTTTTCTTCTGCTCTTTTTTTTTTTTTTGCCGGACGTCAATATTTGGGGGGGCTGAAGCCCCCCCAAGCCCCCCCTTGTCTACGCCCTTGGTTGCCACAACATATTGCTTGGGATTATTATCTAAAATACTCTATGGGACTATATGTGTAAATGAGCACATACAAACTCATAGATGGCGCCACCTTAAGGTCAACTAGAATATTGTTTTCGACAATAAAATTAGAAAAACTTTGGTGTGTGGATTTCTTCAGAAATAATGAATGTTTCCTTTACTCATTGCACAAATGGGATGCGTCTTCGATCGACAGTATCTAGTTTATTTAAGTTATTCACGTATTTCTAATCGGATGTCTTTTCTCTTCTAGCATTACGTCAACGTTGGGATATACGAAGACTTGGATTTCGAACCGGAAGATATTTCTGATGATGCTTAACTATGATTCTGGAAACCATCACTTATGATGACCAATGCTACTTAGCCGGAACACTTTGTTATAATGATAATATGGATGAATATGCTTTTCGCTGACAATACGACCTTCTGTCAGATTATGCCAGGCAACGTATCATGAATAACGTGTGCAAGCATATTCTCATATTTTCCATACATTCGAATTGTTCTTTCATTGTTCTTTGGAAGTTTATTAAATTATCGATACCCGTGCACATGGTACAACGAATATGCTTCACTTGAATTCATGCAAAATTATATAGACAGATTTTGTGTAATACTTTGTACATATTTCTATGTTCCATACCTGTACACCTCAGAATAGTATTGTCACTCTACGCATCTTGTATTGATAGACAAAGTCCTTCAATTATAAGCCGTACATATAATCAAATAATGAGTCTCACTATGTGACTTTAACATGTTTTTCTACTCATTTTTTCTAACTTTGAACTTTCGCATTGTTGCTTGGTATCCGAACCTGATACTATTTCCTCATGAGAATCATGCTATATTGTGTTATTTATAAGCGCATGGGAATCTAGTGACGAAGAATGAATTGACACTGCGTAATCATGTATTATATAATAAAATATCTTTGTTTTGAATACGTTGGCTTTCATGTCAGATAATTGAAGTCTGGTGATACCCGGTACATGATATGTTGAGTGTGGAGTAAATTCGGTAACATGAAACCGTTCATTGTCTAACCGGATACAGATCAAAGATATTAATGATTTGAAGTCTATTCATGCTATTGTATGATTCATAAGGCAGCAATCGTCTTCATACGTATGGGTGTAACCATAATAATCTTTGTACCTGCATTCAGCTTTGAGACGAATGAATAAAGAAACAACAAACACACTGGGGTATGGTCGACTAAGGACACGTTTCGTGACTATTTAATGAATGAATTGACAATCGTGAATTTAGAAAAAGTCCACTTTTAGTGATTGTTTAATGGATGAATTAAAATTCCAGAATTTAGCAAAAGTCCACATTTAGTGGCTATTTAATGGATGAATTGAAAATCCTGAATTTAGTAGAATTTAGCTGTACGTGTTACCAGAAATAGATCGAAAGTTGTGAACTAAAATGTATTTATTAAAGTATAGCTGGTAACACGGAAAGTATGTGGCTGACCAAAAAAGACCAAATGAAGGAAGTGGGGCTGAACCGCCCATGCCTATAATAAAGGAGGTGGCGGGGAGGAAGGAGGTCGAAGCTGTGACAAATTCTAAAGACGCTGTTGTATCACCGAAGACCAGCTAAAGAGTGAATAGAAGTAGAGATTATCTTTGTGTGGTACCCGGGTCACGTGGGTTTCCTGTGCACCCGTGGTTGGCTCTTTCTCGTTCTTATGAATAAACAGTAGGTCTTCGCGGGAAAGCTATAGACAAAGGCAGTTAGCGGACTGCCTGGGCAAACTAACATTCCTAAATGCCTGTACAAACTCAGTTACGCGGTCGTAACTTTTTATTTGTACCTGCATTCAGCTTGGAGACGAATGAATAAAGAAACAACAAACACACTGGGGTATGGTCGACTAAGGCCACGTTTCGTGACTGTTTAATGAATGAATTGACAATCGTGAATTTAGAAAAAGTCCACTTTTAGTGATTGTTTAATGGATGAATTAAAATTCCAGAATTTAACAAAAGTCCACATTCAGTGGCTATTTAATGGATGAATTGAAAATCCTGAATTTAGTAGAATTTAGCTGTACGTGTTACCAGAAATAGATCGAAAGTTGTGAACTAAAATGTATTTATTAAAGTATAGCTGGTAACACGGAAAGTATGTGGCTGACCAAAAAAGACCAAATGAAGGAAGTGGGGCTGAACCGCCACCACCGCTCGCGGCGCTCGCGAGTGGCAGCCCCAATCCCAATCCGTACGCGCCTAGCCGACCAATGAAAAAGAAGAGGGGAGTGTCGGCGGGGGGGGACGGGATCCTGAATGAACCAACCTCCTTCCCTACCGCTACCACCTTGGGATGTGCCCCGCATTAAAAACCCAGCTCCCCAAATTTATGAGGGTTTTGCTGGGAAAAGGTGGGGCACAAACACATGTTCCTCCAGGATGGTTCAACTATGTTTGATATGACAGATTACCTGAATATTGACGTCTGACTAGGAGATACAGCCCATAATGTCCAGCGATATTGCACTAAACTGAACTGGTGAGAACCATCCTGGAGGACAACTGGGTGCAGCCTGCAACCCGTAACGTCATGTAAATGAATAGTAATACAAAGGCATTAGAAAGCAACGTACGCAATAAATAAGGATACAGTGAAATTATGAGATAGTCTGTTACAAAGTCGTCGATATCCGGCTTCTGCAGCCCGCAAGAAGCTCATTGGCATTCCCCGCGTTGACGTATTAGAGTAGTTAAGACGTCTGTATATTTATAAAATTGAAACAAAAAGCGGATGCAACCCGCAAAAGGCTTTGGGTGCCGAGGACCAATTAAGGAAGTTTCATGCATTATTGATAGCGCAATTTGTACGAATGTAAGACTTGAATGCGTCTGATTTCCATCTCCCCAGTCGGCGAATCTGGGTGTCAGATAATCCTCTAGCTGATGCTTCCGTAGTTGCTCCAATGCGAAAGCTATGGCTGCGGAAGTGTTCGACGGGAAGCCCTGCTGTCTTCAGGGCATTATGGAGTTCGGTCGTGAATTCCTGTTGAGACACTGGAAGGGCTGGTGGATATGCGAATAATGGACCCGGAGCATTACCCCGCTTGTCGATGAACTCCCGCATCGCCCTGACCGTACAATATGGAGAGTCTGATTTTGGGATAGTGAGGTGGAACGGTTCCCCCGAGGTGTGTTTAAAATCTATGATGGTTAAGCAAAGGCTTGACGTAACTGGATCGAAACGACTGCCGCGAGTTGCAGCAAATTCTTGGATGTGGGACCTTTTGAAGCTATTTCGCCGACACGCAGGAAGGCACTAAAAGCTAGTAAAAACATGCTTTTGAATAAGCAAGCGCGGTAATGGGTTGGAATTGACAGAGGCAGGGCATCGACAATGCGATGGAGAATGTCCTTCATAATTGGTAAACGATTATCCTTTGATGGGGACAATTTTCGAAATGCTCGCAGTAATTTATGGATCAGAAAACTGGAGGTGGGATCTGAAAAATTCAGAACTTTGTGGGCATACGAAATGGCGGACAGATAAGAAGTGATTGTGGAAGCCGAAAATTGTTTTGAGGTTAAGTACGAAATAAAAAGAGCCATGGTGGGGATGGACAGAGGTAACGTGCTGCTGAGCTGATACTGGCGACAAAACACCTGAAAAACTTGCCACGTGCGGCGGTATGACCGCCTGGACGAGGGGGCAAGTGTGTGGTGTAGGAGATGTTCTAGCCCTTCCAACAGGGCAACGCAGGAAGTGGCGGGATAAGATTGGGGTTCCGTTGAGCCTCGGGGGCCAGACGTCTGAAATCGTCTACCTGTATACGTGAGAGAGCATCCGCTAAGACATTAAATTTTCCAGGTACATGAGTGGCCAAGAACTGAATATTAAAATTCAAGCAAGATAGAACCAGTCGTCTTACCAATGCCATTACCTGGGGTTGCTTGCAGGTTTGCTTGTTGATAATACTTACTAGTGCCATGTTGTCCGTGAAAAACTCCACTTTCTCTTTGGTGAACTTGGACCCCCACACCTCCACAGATAGGACAATTGGGTATAGTTCTAGCAGCGTGATATCCTGGTATCGCCACTGGTCATCCCATGAACCATAGAACCAATGAGTGCCTAATACTGCCCCATATCCTAGCCCTGCTGCGGCATCAGTGTACAAGGAGAGCGAATCAGACGATGACCATTCTAGGTTGAGGAAGTAGGACTTACCATTATATGCTTGCAGGAAGGATTCCCACATAAGCAGATCTTCTTTCACCTGGCGGGTCAAGCGGATGTGATAGTAAGGTTTGTTGACACCAATGGTCAGATCTGCCAGCCTGCGTAAGAATGCTCTACCAGGTACAATGACATTGCATGCAAAATTCAGAGTGCCCAGAATTTGTCTGAGATTATGGAGAGTGATTTTTTCCTTAGACATGCAATAGGATATGAGTTCTCTGCATCGCTGTAATTTGTCGAGAGGCAAGCGTACTTCAAATTTTATGGTATCCAGTTCACAGCCAAGGAATGGTAGGATTTCGGAGGGACCCGCTGTTTTATCTTGGGCCATGGGGACTCCTATATCATCACACATGTCGAGGAAAGACTCTAGCTGGGCTTCACATCCTGCTTTTGAGGAATTGATAATCAAGTAATCATCAAGGACGTGTACTATTCGTTTGATGCTTAGCTTGGTTCTGGCTACCCATTCAATCGCAGAACTGAATGACTCAAATATGCTACATGAAGAGGAGGCTCCCATTGGTAAACATCGATCATGGAAGTACTCGTCACGCCACGTGAAATCTAAAAGATGATACTGGGACGGGTGTACCGGGATGAGCCTGAAGGCAGATTCAATGTCCGTTTTGGCCAAAAAACAGTTCCGACCCGCTGAGAGGATGTGGTGTATAGCATCATCGATGATGGCATACTGTACCGTTGCCGCGTCACGCGGAATACCAGAGTTGACCGACAAACCTTCCGGATAGGAGAGATGATGAATGAATCGGAATTTGCCGTGTTCTTTCTTTGCCTAAAACCAAGCCTAAAGGGGAGGAATGAAATGGGTCGAAAGGTGGTAGAGGAAAAGGTCCAGCGATGCGACCTAACGCTAATTCTTTGTCTAGTTTACCTTGTACTGCGTCTGGATTTTCATCCACCGATTTCAAGTTAGTAAAGGTTGAGGAGAGAGGGGTTTCGCTGAAACCCAGCGAAAAACCAAAACGGAAACCCTTCAGCAAATAATCGCGACGGGAGTGGCCATATCCAATAAGCCGTCCCGCCAGTCTAGATATTACGATTGGAGTTGGAAGACTGGTGGTTATTCCTGTTTGACTGAAGGAATGGTCGGGTGGTTTGGGTGGGTGCACTACTTCGAGGAAGTTGGGCTGTGATTCCTCTTTGGGATTGTTGTAAGTGGCCTTCCGGGCCTCTAGTGCGAAAGGGCTGAAACCCGGTTCCTTGTGGATGTCCCTGATTACCTTTGGCACGATAACATTTTAAGGCTGAATGGGGGTGGCCACAGTGGAAGCAAGCGTGTGAAAATTTACACCCACTACAGAAACGGCCCTTGTGGAATTTGAAACAGTAGCCGGCTGGGACTGATTGAGACTGGTGTGATTGTGTCGTGCTTGTTAATGGACGTTTGAACGCGGGACCACTAAATGATTCCGCTAAGCGGTCCAGTCTACTCCCTAAATAAACTTCCCCCTGGGGTGAATCCCAGGAACAGTTTTGCGTCGACTTCAGTTGTCGAAAACGACGGTCGTATGTGAACCAATCCCCCCTTTTTTGGTGGATATGGCGGACCGTTTCAATATATTTCATCATGTGGGGTGCTTGGTCAGGTTTGTGGGAGGTGTAAATTGCCGTGAAGATAGAAAATAAATGTGCCCATTTTTCGAAAGTAAGTTTTTGTTTTCGGTCTGCTGGAGCCCAAGCCAATCCAGGGGAAGCTGCACTGGTATCTGAGGCACTATTGGGTCACTAAGGGTTAACGTGTACGCAGCTTGATTCTTCCAATCGGGGTCGAGTGTATGGAGCTCTATAAATTCATCCGCCCTGATTTTTGCCTGAATCTTACCTGAGACATGTGCCGCAAGTGGGACCTGTTGAATATTGGCGGCCACCTGGGGTTGTACAATATGTGGAGACTCACCTGTCATCGTGATGACGGACCGTTCTACTAATTCATTCACCTCGTCAGTTGGATGGCTGACTGTTGCGAGTGCTGTCGGCTGTTGTATAGCATCGGATCGAGACTGAAAGGCTGCTTGAACGGCTTCTGTGGCAGCTTGTGTGGCAGCAGCGACGGCTGCCGCTGTGGATAATTGAATTATCTCCTCCCTCATTTCTGCCGAGATGTTAGGCGCTACAAGAGAAGGAGCTGAAAGGGAAGATGGTCTGCCCCGTTTACTGCGTTTGCCAGTAACTGCCGCTACGACATCCTGCACGCGGGCGGAAGCACGTCTCTTGGGTGGCATACCTGTAAAATACTTAAGGCCATAAAAAAAATTAAGCCGTTTTTATCGCACAGAGTGAGATTGAATGTAAATTGGAGGGAATAAATCAGCGACTGGCGATTTCCGCACTGCGCATATACAAAAACAAGCGACTGGCGATTTCCGCACTGCGCATATACAAAAACAAGCGACTGGCGATTTCCGCACTGCGCATATACCACAAACAGATTAGTTGTAAATGAGAGAATTTTTTTGTGTGGGGCGGGTGGGGGGTGTTCCTCTCAAAGTTAAAAGGTGTATGGTAGACTGGAATAGATAGGGGTTAACCCCGGAGCTGAAGTGTGTCCTAACGGCAACAAAATAAAGAAATAAACTAAATAAATGAACAAAATTCTAACATCCCGAAATTTGTGTAAGCTATGATAACCGGTCATATTACTGTTACTGTTTGTTTACATCGGCCATTTTGGCGACCTTCATGACCTCGCGGACTGGACGAGATTATCGCGTGACAGGGGGCAAAGTCAAACACGTGTGCTGGAAAATCTGGGTTAGCGTGTTACGTAACTTTGCCCCATTTATGGCCCATGTCTCCGCCTAGCTGATATGGCCCGAGTTGAGTGCAGAAATAAACGGCGAACAAAGAAATCTGCCACGTGTTAGCGTGTCAACCGTCTGGTAGGGGGATAATTGAATGTTGGCACTTTGGATAAAGAGTTACGTTAATCGACAGTGATGGAAAGAAAATTAACCGAATCATAAGGGCCTAGTACTAAATTTTTTGTTCAAATCTTTGCGTACTAGAACTAGTGTAAAACATTCTTAATAAATCAAAATCCTATATGCTTCTCTATCGTTTGGTCGCTGGTTATTAAGATTGAGCGTAAAACTACTGTAGGCGGCTGAGGGCCTTTAAAACTGAGCCCCGAATGGATTTATATAAATAATAATTACCCCTGTCGTTTAAATGGACCCCGTCCCTGGAGAAATATTTAGCTGGCATGTTAGGTTTGGCAAAATGAGGCGACCACCAAAAGAAAGCAAATGGGTGTTCTTTCAACCGATTGAATAGACTGGTGTTCACTAGCTCTGCTCTGCGGTTGAAATCGGACGTTTTTGGTCGTAATCTAGGTAAAATCATACTTACAACAATGAGTCTTACCCGTAGGCGATTATGGAGAAGGTCTAATTATTTCATTACCGTTACCGAAATCTCATCTGCTCCTTCCAAGTCCAGGTCGTTCGATCCTACTTGTAGAACGACGATGTCGGGCTGGTATGATGACACGACCTGAAGATCGTAGTCCCAAATTTTTGCGATCGTCCGCCCTCCAACACCGTGGAAACGGACATTTGTCGACTCGGAAAGGCGAAGATTAGCAGATAAAGAAGGGTTTACGTCCGATAAAAGAAACGATTCCAAGTTTCGAATAATTGAATGACCGAGAATGAGGGTCCTCATTGTACGTTTCGAAGTCACTTACCGGTTAAATACTTGACAATCTTCTTGTGTTTTGTGAAAGAACTCACCCCATAGGGGTTACCGGCGTAAAGAATAAAATTCAATAGACTTTTCAAGCAGAACAAACTCGAAGCTGTGACAAATTCTAAAGACGCTGTTGTATCACCGAAGACCAGCTAAAGAGTGAATAGAAGTAGAGATTATCTTTGTGTGGTACCCGGGTCACGTGGGTTTCCTGTGCACCCGTGGTTGGCTCTTTCTCGTTCTTATGAATAAACAGTCGGTCTTCGCGGGAAAGCTATAGACAAAGGCAGTTAGCGGACTGCCTGGGCAAACTAACATTCCTAAATGCCTGTACAAACTCAGTTACGCGGTCGTAACTTTTTATTTAGATCTTGGTCACTATCAGCATTACTTTATACCAACTCAGTGTGTATGGAATTGAAACTATCCTCACAAAGAAAACTAAAGCTATATCATGTAGCGTATTGTATCGTTAGAGCTTTAAACTATTTGACTATTGGAGAAAGAATCAATCACCTGCTTGTGCATGTGACCGCTCTTATACTTCAATTACCATGACAACGTATCCGTGAAATGGACTACGATTGTCTAACAGATGTAGTATATGTTTACATATGAGTGTAGTCATATATAATTAGATATGTGACCGTACAAATGTCACATAATATTGTTTTGTTTCCAAAATTATCACAGTATTCTATTAGGGAATAATTACCCAACTACGTGTACAAATATTGCTGCTGATACCAGTGTCAAAATATCTATGGCGCCGTATACCTCTGTCTACACATCTTTGTTATTGTAGCAATTAAACTATGTTGCTAAACAAGGTCTCTTCAACTCTGAATGCTTATACACATAAGCATTCAGAGTTGAAGAGACCTTAATTGTTTAGCAACATAGTTTAATTGCTACAATAAATAACCATTTTGTACGTGTTATATTACTGCCATGTACCTCATGTAGTATTTGATAATTATAATTGGTAAAGCTTACTTAGTGAAACCAGAGATATACAGATTGACCTGATTCGAAGTTTCATCATATATTTGTACATCACGTCAGCGGCGTACTGCTAAGTGTGCCAAGTCAATGGACCTGCAACAGGCACAAGGTACGTCACGCTCTCTGTCCTTTAGAACGTTCGACGTCATTGGTTAATACATGGAACATAATCGCGTTATGTCATTGTCTGTGGGGGCGTGATCGCTCTGAGAAAGCTGACGAATCGTCGTGCAATACTTGTTTTATTATACCGAATGTTTGATAAACAATAACTGGGCAACAAGATGAATTAAAATTGCGCCGCTAGACCTAGGCCTACGAGATGTTTTGGAGTACCGTTAAGTCAGGTCGACCACTGGTCCGATTTGTGACGTGACTCCGTACATGTACAATCAACTCCTACGCGTTTTATCACTGAAAAAAGGAAAGGGACCCATATTACAAAGACATTTCCGACATTTTAGTCGTTGTTAAATACATTCTCTTCGGGTACTAAGTTTATTTCAGTCACATATACAATCGCATACTCTTGGATCATCATTTTCCTTCACCAAAGCATGACAACCGTGATAGAACAGCCGCCACTTCCTGGCTCGAGAAATGTTGGGTTCGCGCGCAATGGGATGCAACTCTTGATAGCGTGCAACAACTGCGTCGCGACCGTGGAATATTTATCATGTGCAACGCTGTGCCGTGGAACATTACGCTCCAGTAATCGATAGCTCATACACTGACTTAAAACTCTCATTAAGGTGAAAGGCGGCTTTCAGTCGGTTTATTGAGCACAGTCCAGACCTAACTTAGGTGAAAGGCAGCTTACAGCTGGTTTATTAAGCAACAGATTACAACGCATATAAGGGAAGTGAGAAGAGGTGCCAACATACTGACAGAGCCACATGACTTCACAGTATAGCCTTCTGGTTAACCTATTCTAAAGCACATACCAAGAATCTAACGGTTCGTGATATGTGTTGTATCTCAGGTACGCTTTTTATTGTACGTGTTCATGTGGCAACTTGGATGACATGATCACACGGCCCCTAGCACCGGCATACTCGGTATTAGATACAAATCTAGAGAGCTATGATGGAAATGCTCTGACAACCCGTATACTGGTAATTGGTGAGCTGTGTCTGTGACAACTCGTAGACTGGAGATTGGTGAGCTGTATCGTCGTCAGATGAAAATGACGGCATTTAACACAAAAGACTAGCCTGTAAGGCCCGATGTCGACTCATCGTCAACTTTCCACAATGCCAACATATATCAAAGGTCTGTACAGGGGGCGGGCCTCGGGGACGAAACGTCCACCAGCAGAATCTCGCCATATACAGGTAAAAATTGAGACTTGAATACAGTGCTGGGGTCATACAGGACAGTTATGCGGATACATTTACAATATGTCTAATAAATTCTTGGCGTTCATTCGAAAGCGATGAATATGGCGGTATTAGGAGAATTGGAAAGAGTGCCTGTAAAATTACATGCACTAATCAAGAGTATTAACTATTTGCTCCACATTCAGTCATCAGACCCGTCCTCCTTGGTTTATAAGAGCTATATGGAACAGGTGGAAGTACAAAGGACAACTAAATGTGATAATTGGGTTACTTCTATGAAAAAGTTGCTCTCAAACACAAGTAGTGATCATCTTTGGGAAAACCAGAAATGTAAAAAGCAGAAGTCCACAATTAAATTCATTAATGGGAAACTTTATCACAGATTTCACGAGATCTGGTCGCAAATCGTCTCGAATTCGTCGAAGTTGAGCACATACCGTATGTTCAAAACCAGGTTGGAGCATGAAACGACGGTGTTGGCTATTCCTAATCGAAAATTTCGGTCGGCACTTATAAAATTAAGAATAAGTGCTCATAAATTGAAAATTGAAAGTGGTCGTTATTCAGATACCTCACCGGAGAAGCGTCTGTGCTCCACATGTAACGTGGTTGAGTCTGAGATACATTTTCTGTTGTCCTGTGCGAAATATTCGGCAAGTCGGAAATGTCTCTTCGACGTGGTAAGATTACACTCACAATCTGTACTGGTGGGCGGCCCTTGTTGTGACGATACATTTGTCAGACTGATGGCGTCTGACAACCCACACATTGTAAACGCATTGGGCAAGTTTGCTTGGGAAAATCTCCCCACATCTGACTGAGAGGGTACATGTAACTGTCCTCTATTAGTATGTGTTATGATTTTAACTGTATTTTGTCTTGTTTATTCTCTGTCTGTATATAGATTAGCGTGCCCTTAAGGCCTATAATTTAGCATTGTACATGTATAGCCATGTATGTTTATGTTTGTATTGCCTTTAGCCCTCGTGGCATAAGTGTGCAAATAAATCTATCTATCTACAACATGAAAAGTTATATTCCGCATAGCCGTCTTATGTTTTGGTATTTACAATATACCACA
The DNA here is from genome assembly GCA_036873755.1 of Hanleya hanleyi. Lineage (NCBI taxonomy): Eukaryota > Metazoa > Mollusca > Polyplacophora > Lepidopleurida > Hanleyidae > Hanleya > Hanleya hanleyi. The sequence continues at coordinate 9,509 of JAVTVY010001599.1, read as the reverse complement.
ATGAAATTCCACGCGTAAATTTTTTGATAAATAAAAAAAAAATCACCTGTTGAAGATAAAGTCATGAGGTGTGCCCGACACGAAAAACCTACAGAGAGACCTCCCCTCCCCCCCCCTCCGCATTTCAAAGGCCAACAACTCTGGAAATCGTGCTCTCTCACCGATAGAGAGAGAATTAAGGCTTAACATCGTGTTCAGCAATATTTAAGCTATATAGCGACGGTAGTAGTAGTGTCTACTGAAATTGAGTTAATAGCGCCTCACTGCGCATGCGCGAGAAAAAAAATTGGGGCGGTATTGGGGCGGTGTGCGCAGGTATGACGTCACTTCCGGTCTGGGTGAATGGGGCGTGACCTTGGGGGCATGTATTTCTCCGCGGTGATGCGGTCTGGCGGTGATGCGGTCTGCCTCTGCGGACCGAAAGTAGTCCCAAAACCGTGGGTTTTCGTGGAAGTGTTCGGCAATCTGTAGGGACCGCTAGTGGACCGATGGGGTCGAGTGAGGTATCAAAGTGAAGTATTCGTGAAGGGGCATTTGATGGGCTGGGTGTGGGGTTGAAATATCGGCATTCTGCGCATGCGCGATGGCCAAAGGGTATGGAAATAGAGGTTTTAGGATCTAGGGGAGTCCCTAATGGTCCAATGGAGTTGAGTGAGGTATCAAAGTGAAGCCTAGGTGAGGGGGCATCTGATGGGCTGGGTGGGTGCATGTAAAATTTTTCCTGAAAAAAAAACGGAACACGGACTTTATCGAAAAATCCGGGAAAATGCCTATATGGGGTATGGGGGGTATATCTCCGGGCTTAACGGGGCTTGCCTATCAATAGAGTTATCTCCCCCTAGTTCCAGGGTGGGTGTATGTAAAATTTTTCCTGAAAAAATACGGAACACGGACTTTATTCTAAATTACGTGAAAATGCCTATATCGGGTATGGGGGGTATAGGACCATCCTGGGAACCCTACTTCTCGACATTTGCGGTATAGGTTGTGGGGTCTCGTTTTCTTAGTCTCGTCATTTAGAACACGATAGGAAATGTCCCAGGGCGAATCGGTGAATTTTTTGAAAAAGTACGATATAGCTCCATATAGTCCCATACTGGGAGTATAGGACCAATGTTTGTCCCCCTGGGAAACCTACTTCTATACATTTGCGGTAGGGTTGTTTGGATTTGTTTTTCACGTCTCGTCATTTAGAACATGATAGGAAGTGTCCCGGAGCGAATCGGTGAAATTTTTGAAAAAAAGTCACCGAGGCCTGGGTAGGCCCATAGGCCTGTACTGCATGGCTATGGGTGTATAGGTCCATACGGGGTGGACGTGTTGGAGTCTAGGTTGGCCACTAAAAGTCCGATGGGGTCGAGTGAGGTCTTATTTTGAAGCTCTCAGGCAGGAGCACTTGACTACACTAATGGTTCGTACGTTGTCCATAGTCTGCGCATGCGCAGCCTGGCCGTAGTAGAGAAAGCAGGCATTTTTGAGGGTGTGTGTGGGTGTGTTTGGGTTAGAGATGGGTTATTCACGGTTCGAATGGGTCGTGTGAGGTATCCATGTGAAGCCTAGGTGAGGGGGCATCTGATGGGGGTGAGTGCAGGGTTGAAATATCGTCACTCTGCGCATGCGCAGTGGACAAAGGGGTATGGAAATAGACGTTTTGGGGGTCTAGGTCGGCTCCTCATGGGCCGATGGGATCGAGTGAGGTATCCATGTGGAGCCTAGGTGAGGGAGTTAGACTAGGGTGTCGTTTCCATTCTGCTGCGCAGGTCACGTGGGTTGTGACGTCACTTCCGGTTGGGGTGAATGGGGCGTGACCTTTGGACATGTCTAGACTTGTCTGTGTCTGTCATGTACTGGGTTTTTTTCCCACAATGGCGTTCACCTTCGGACGTGGTTTGGTGGGTCTGCGCAAGTGTGTGTGACGTCACTTCCGGTTTTCACTAGAACACTACCTCCAAACCCAGAAGAGTTCCAATGTTCAACCTCCGGGGAGTTTTCCGCCCCGGCCCGGCCCGCCCCGGCCGCAGCGCGCGCGCGCGAGTTACTCCGGCCGAGTGCGCGCGGCGATCCAGGAAGCGAATCTCATAGCGGCGTTCAAAGATATCTTCAAGACTGTATTTTACGACGTAGCCTATGTCAGCACGTTACTTAACCAACTGAGAACACCAGCCACCAGTGAAACCGGTCTACAGATAGCACCAGTCAACCCCGTATCGAGCCCAGTCACCACCACACCCCGTGTATAAGCCACATCGAGCTCCACACCAAGCTCAACATCTACACCAAGTACACCCACTACGTCTGAAGACCCACCGGATTTCATCCCTCACAGTGAACAGACAACGACGACCGACGTTGTACCCACCCCATCATCCCTCGCAGTGAACAGACAACGACGACCGACGTTGTACCCACCACCACTCCAGTTCACTCGTACGAAATTTACAAGAGCGGGTTACCACGACAACGGATACACCTCAAACCATGGACCCTCGGTGGCAGCATCCCTTCACTTGCGTCATCGCAGGACCGACGGGTTCCGGCAAACCGCACTTCGTCCGGAAGCTCCTTCAACACGCCGACAGCATGATCACCCCACCTATTGCCCGAGTCGTGTGGTGTTACGGAGAATGGCAGGAAGCGTATGCAGCAAAGACCCACATCACGTTCGTGGAAGGCCTACCCAACCTGGCCGATTTGGAACCCGACACCTTGGTGGTTCTGGATGATCTCATGGCGGAGACGAATGCGCGCGTCACCCAAATCTTTACCAAAGGCAGCCACCATCGACGGCTCAGCATCATCTACATTGTGCAGAATCTGTTCAGTAAAAACAAAGAACATCGGAACATCAGCTTAAATGCCCACTACCTGGTGGTCTTCAAAAACCCGAGAGATACCACTCAACTGCTGCACCTGGCGAGACAGATGTATCCCGGCCGCACACCGTTTGCGTTGGAAGCCTTTAAAGATGCCACAACCCCTCAGCACGGGTATATGCTCTTCGACCTCAAGCAAGCCACCCCCGAACATCTTCGACTACGGCCCGGCATCTTTCCCGGAGAGACCCACCACGTGTATATGCAAAAATAATGTAAACACCCCACAGTGGCGTCCCAGCTGGGGTCTGTGTGTTTGATGATAGGGATAATGAAAAGAATGAATACCACAGCAGGGTTGACTTTGTCTCTGTTCTCTGAGGTAGATAAAAAGAGCAGAGTTGTGGGTTCTGGCATTAGTTGTACAGGATGTCTGCGCGAGTACGGAAACACGCTCCCACGCTCCGTGTATTGAAGACGGCCCCACCCGAGTTAGTCCGAACCATTGTACACGGTGGGCACCCTGACCTTGTACGCTGTCTGTGCGAGATCGGGTACAACCTGTTAAAAGGCAACGTACCACTGACTCCGGCTCAGAAGACCAAGTTGGCCAAGCATAAGACAGGTCTCCGAACCCTAGTCCAGAAGCGAGTCCCTCAAACACAAAAGAAAAAGGTGTTACAGAAAGGCGGCTTTCTCGGGGCCATCTTAGCACCGTTGGCCGCTTCCGTGTTGGGTCCAGTATTGGGTGGACTCTTCGGCCGACAATGAACCACACGAAAAAAATGGTCCTCGTCGAACCACGATTCCTTCAAAACCTCCAATCGCCCTACCCTGTCCCACCTACGATGAAGACCATAAACACCCTCGATGGAGAGATGCAACAGATCTTACAGAGACCGGGGTTAAGCGACAGTGAGAAAGTACAACGGTACAATGAGACGCTTCAACGGTACATGACGTTCATGGACCTATACAAAACCCTCTCTACCACACCACCACCACCACCACCACCACCACGTGACACACCGCCGACCTCAGCACCGCTCCAACAGCCGCCATTACCAGGGGTAGCCCCCACAGCCCCACAGTGGGTGGAAGACGAAGTCCTGAAGAGTGTACCTGCATCGTTCAAGAAACAAGCTGGCATGGTATTACAACGGATGAAACAGAATCCTAACATGACTTGGAATGATAAAGGCGAACTACTGGTACAGAATCAGGTGGTACCCGGGACCCACATGACGGATTTAGTGAATGATCTGATGCGTAAACGCAGGTCGCACACGGATCCTCGAGGATGAGAGGTCTTTGCTCAAGGCTTGAATGACATGCATGTACCACAGGAATTGGTGGGGAACCCCCACCGCTGGGCCTTTATGCAGCGAACCCAGCAATCGCCGAGTGGCCCACGACCAGCTTGGGAATCCGACTGGGAACCGGAGTCACCCCCCAAAACACCACCACAACGGGCACCTTCTTTTCAGACCTTTAAAAAACCCCCCTTGATCAGGACACCCCACATCTCCAGAGCCGTGACACGTAGCAAGTCAACGCGACGAACATGACGCCGGACACAACCGCCCAAGGCCTGGAACACCTATTAAAACCAACAGCAGCAGCAGGACAGCTCAGTCGCCATGTTTTACCTCACCCTACCCAGTAACAGTTCGCTGGATGTGTTTCCTGACAACACCGTTCGCTGGTCCCACCGCCCACCAAGGTGAGATCCCGATGGATATGAAGTCGGGTGTGCGGACTCTATGTCTACTCGGACGTAGTCGACAACCACATCGTGGGCGATATCAACACACCTCTGTTACGGGTGGTCTCCATTAAAAAGACGTATGGAGATCAAGTCACCCACAGTTTCACCCACATGCTATACCTGCCCGTACGACAAACCGACATCAACACGATCACGGTGGATATAAGGGATGACACGGGACGACCGGTGGCATTCGAACGAGGAAAAGTGGTGCTGGCACTTCATTTTCGACAAGCACGTGCTCCCCACTTTGCATGATGAAAGTACCTTACGAGTGCGATGCACGCAGCTATATGGACTATTATGCCCAACAGGCCGGGGTGGCTTTCCGGTCTTTAGCGGTGCACGCATGCAACGAGGACATGGACTGGGGAACATACTCGGAGCATCGTCAAAACGTTTCTGCCCTTGGTGACGCGTGGGGTGAAAGCAATCGGCAAACAAGCGGTACGCAGTGGACTGCAAGTGGCCGGTGATGTCTTGGGGGGTACGGCACCCAAAGAAGCCTTGAAACGGCGGGCTAAAGAAGCGGGAGGCGTCTTGGTGGCCAAAGCACAACGCACCGTAGGGAATAAAAGAGCTGCCCCACCGAGACCACGCACCAGTCGACGACCGACCCAGCGACGACGCACATCGAAGACAAAGGATATCTTTTCTTAAAACATGTCCTTGATCCACGCCGAGTCCTGTCCCTCCACCAACAGTGAATTTGATTTGTGGACCGTGCCGCCCACACAGACCAGTGTCGAACAAGGATTATGGGTGGAGCATCTCCCGCTCTCCAGCATCAACGAAACCGGGCCCATCGAGTTCACCATCAGTAATGCGGATACGGCCTATGTGGATTTAGCCCATACATACTTGTATGTGAAAGCCAAGGTGGTCAATGGGGCTGGCACCAGAATCATCCAAGCTGCAACGGTGGGCCCGACGAATCTCTGGCTGCACTCGATGTTTCAACATGTGGATATGTTTCTCAGCGACAAACTCATCAGTGACTCGATCAACACGTACCCCTATCGAGCCTACATCGAGACACTGTTGTCGTATGCCCGAGAGGCTAAAAAGTCTCAGCTGACAGCCGCTTTATTCTACCAGGACACACCCGAGCACATGGACACGGTAGACAATGTGGGATATAACAAACGGAAGGCTTTCACTGCGAACAGTGCCTCGGTGGATCTCATGGGTCGACTGCACGCAAACATGTTCATGCAAGACCGGTACCTCTTGAACAAGAGCCCTATCAAGATCCGACTGATACGGGCGCCTCCGACCTTCGCCTTGATGGCCACTGATGTAGAGGGGCATGCAGCTGACTATAAGATTGTCATCCAAGACGCAGCCCTGTATGCCCGAAAAGTGAAACCGAATCCAGCCGTTCAGTTGGGACACATGAAAGCCTTGGAAAGAAAACCAGCCCAGTACCCTATTCGACGTGTACAAACCAAAGTGTTCTCTGTGCCTGCTGGAAATATGGGCGCCAACAAAGAAAACGTGTTCCTGGGTAACTACCCAAGCGATTGATCCTGGCCTGTGTGGAAAATACCAGTTTCAGCGGAGCCTACCCAGAGAATCCGTTTGACTTTAAACATTTCGGCATCAATTTTGTGGCCCTGCATGTGGATGGACAACAGGTCCCAGCCACGGCCTTCACACCGAACTTTGGGCGCAGGAATTTCATTCGAGCCTATCAGAGACTGTTTACAGCCACCGGTCAAATCAACCAGGACGAAGGGAATTTCATCAGTCGGGAGGACTACGGGAACGGATACACGTTGTTCTGTTTCGATCTGACCCCCACCTTAGAGAACGACCATCAGCTGGCCCTGGCCAAGCAAGGCAATTTACGGTTGGAAATCCACTTTCACGAGCCCTCCGGAGCACCGTCAATGTGATCTGCTACGCCGAGTTTGACAACATCATTCAAGTGGACAAAGCGCGCAACGTGCTGTGTGACTTCTCCACCTAACATGGATACAGACCAGATAACCACCGTGCTGGAGAATGACCCAGAGACACGTATGGTCTTTCAAGGGGTGTTCGCACGAGATGTGTTCCCATTAGACCGTATGTATCCTGCTGATTACGTTCTAAACCCGGACCCGTTGGATCGACCCGGTGAACATTGGGTGGCCATGTACTTGACAGAACAGCAGGGCGAATACTTTGACCCGTACGGCCTGCCACCCCTCCATCCCGATTTAACAGACTTCATGGATCAAGGCACAGAGACGTGGTGTTGGAACAGTCAAACGTTGCAAAGCCTGACCAGTGGCGTGTGCGGACAATATTGCTTGTTTTACCTGTACCATCGATGCCGGGAAGACCCTTATCTACCATCGTACAGATGTTTGACGAGTACCCCAAGGCCGAGGACCGCGATGTACTCGTATATGACTGGGCCGCCCATCATTTCAATGTACAAGCCCCATTCTGGGCTTAAGTTCTTTCAATGTACACACGCCCGCTGTTCTGGGCTTAAGTTTACAAGCCCCCTGTTCTGGGCTTCAGTTCTTTCAATGTACAAGCACCCTGTTCGGGGCTTCAGTTCTTTCAATGTACAAGCCCCCCTGTTCTGGGCTTCAGTTTTCACGTGGTTGTTCTCACGTTGTTGTTGTTCACTGAATAAAAAACAAAATGAGATCTCACCAAAAAACCCTGTCTTGTGTGTTTTATTCATAATGCATAAATGCCGAATGTGGAGATTCAGTCAAACTGAAATCAGTGGTGTAGGATGGGGCCAAAATGTAACCCATCAATGTTAGAATGCAAGAGCACTATAGTAAAATAGAGAGCCAATGAAATCAGCCCACAGACCAAGTACGTGTTTTGGTCTAGGTTTGGAGCGGGCATTTCATTGAGGTGCGTGTAAAGGAAGACGGTGAGTGAAGACTCGTCCAACACGTATAGATTAAGTTTATTACTATAAGTTATATGAGCATAATGCATGAAAGTGGCTTTGAACACCGTATTAGCCAATCAGTGGCCTAGAATGGAGCCAAAGGTAGCCCATCCATGTCCAGAAAACATTACCCGGGTGTACAAGAACCCAGATGTAGGCGCGGACGTAGGCGAAAGCACACCGTGAGTACCCCAATTCGATTGGCTGATTGTTCGACCGCTGATTGGTTTTTTTTCTCGACCTTTTACTCGACCGCTGATTGGTCCAAATGGAACTGCCCATCTTTCCCAGGTTCATTTACAATCCCCTGTTTGTGCTCAAGCTCTGTATATATCGATGCCGCAACATTGTCTCTTCCGAACCTTGCCGAAAGGGAGACCTTTTGACTTGGATGTGACCTTTGATCCGACATGCATCCGCGCACTGCCGATGATGATGCGCGCGCGTGCTGCGGCATCAGATCACTCCCGCGCGCTTCCGGAGAACGCGCGCGCGCGCGCTGAGGCCGGGGCGGGCCGAGGCGGGGCGGGCCGGCGGAAAAAAACACGGAGGTTGAACATCCGGACGTCTAAGGGGAACATTGGAACTCTTCTATGTTTGGAGGTGGTTTTAGTGAAACCCGGAAGTGACGTCACAACCCACCCAACCACAACCATGGACTCCTAGTGGTGGGTTAATTACAACACATATAACACATGCCTGCTTTCTATACTACGGCCAGACTACGCATGCGCAGACCCTTGCACACAGACGAACCCTCAGTCGAATCGGATGCTGCTTCACAAGAGCTTCAACATAAGACCTCATACGACTCCATCGGACCCATAGTGACCCCTGTCGGCGCCAAAATGTCTATGTCCATACACTTGCTCTACTGCGCATGCGCAGCATGACGTCAGTTCCACGTTACACCCACCCCGTCGGATACTCCCTCACATATGCTTCACATTGATATCTCCTCGACTCCATCGGACCATTAGGGGCCTACCTAGACCCCACAACGTCTATGTCCATACCCTTTTCCAATAATTCCCTGTCTGCGCATGTGCAGACTATTGACAACGAACGAGCCACTAGGCCAGGCGGATGCCCCCTCACATAGGCTTCACATGGATACCTCATACAACTCCATCGGCCCATTAGGGGCTCTCCTAGATCCCAAAACGTCTATTTCCATACCCTTTTCCTACAATTCCCTGTCTGCGCATGCGCAGAATGGTGACAACGCCCGAGCCGCTAGTCCAGTCAGATGCCCCTTCATGAATGCTTCACATTGATACCTCACTCAACTCCATTGGACCATTAGGGACTCCCCTAGATCCTAAAACGTCTATTTCCATACCCTTTGGCCATCGCGCATGCGCAGAATGCCGACATTTCAACCCCACACCCAGCCCATCAAATGCCCCTTCACGAATACTTCACTTTGATACCTCACTCGACCCCATCGGTCCACTAGCGGTCCCTACAGATTGCCGAACACTTCCACGAAAACCCACGGTTTTGGGACTACTTTCGGTCCGCAGAGGCAGACCACATCACCGCCAGACCGCATCACCGCGGAGAAATACATGCCCCCGAGGTCACGCCCCATTCACCCAGAGCGGAAGTGACGTCATACCTGCGCACAACACTCCTGCGCATACCGCCCCAATACCGCCCCAATTTTTTTTCTCGCGCATGCGCAGTGAGGCACTATTAACTCAATTTCAGTAGACACTACTGCTGACGGTCAAAGAAAGTTCTAAGTACTCAAGCCAATAACTTATTAATCCAACACATTAAAACATACACACATTAAAACTTATGCAGCAAACCGATTTCATTCAAATAACTCATTTACAAGCATCTAGTACGTCATTCATAATTCCGCCGTCGTCAATTAAAGAATATCCGCGTCCATAATCCAAAGACCTATTCCATATTCCAAATTCAAAGACAATCATAGTATACATAAACATAGGCTAGTTTCCTGCACAGAAGCGGTCAACAGTTTTTAATGATGCCGACAAGACATCATGAT
>JAVTVY010001598.1:0-32732 GCA_036873755.1 Hanleya hanleyi | reverse complement strand
ATGAAAACTGGAAAATAGTGCAACAATCAGCTTTGGAGAAAAGAAACTATTTGAGATTTCATATACTACTACCAACAAGGCCTCAAATATCTGAATCATTGTTAATCTGGTATCAATAAATCCTTATTCAATTTAAATCAAATTCAAAGAAATGGATTTATAAGTAAGCGATTGTGGAGTTGACTATTTGTAGACTGGATCACTCACTGTTTATTATTAACACTAAATCAAGAATCTCCAAGATTATCTGGATAAACATTATGGATTTCAACATTTAGCAAAACATAACCCATGAAAGCCGTTAAATGGCGGAATATCCTGCCAGATATTTAAAACATGTTACTTAGCACACTTTATACAGTATCACTCTAGAATCATCTTTCATTGCTTCTAAACTTCTTTTCTACCATCCCTATACCCACCTTTATAGCCCGCTCCAATCCATCTTTGGTTGTAGCATAGTAAACATTAGCCTCTTTACCCGTACTAATACAGCCATTGATTTCACAGATCACCCCCCTGTTCAACATCTTAAACAGGATCATTCTGGTTCTAGGATCCATCACCTGTTCTGCTGTGGCACGATCCTTCTTGTCTTTACCACGATATCTGTAACAAGGCAACATAACAATGACTATGAATACAGCAAATCATGTCTGGCTTTAAACCAGTAGTTGACATAATGGATTCACTGGACAGATCGAACAAGAAAGCATGAGAAAGATTTCCATTTGGACAACTACATTCTGTTCAGCAGTTCTATATACATGGAACACATCAGATCTATGGTAATTCCCAAGTGTTTCAGAAGGAAGCATTGGGACTGTGATAACAACATGATCTATGTAGTGAATAAACATTTACAAAATTTTCCCACCAAAACTGTGGAGAATTATGAATTATTTAGATGGATAATGCAAGTCTATTCAATAATATCTGTAGCAGTTATACATTTAGCAAATTAATACATTGTGTCCGTATTAATAAATTTTTACCTAATAATATTTGCTGTAATCATGTTGCTGAAAGAACATCTGATGAGATTATTGAATGATAAAGATATCTGCTCTACTATTTCAATTCTCATTAACTTACCTTTCTGCCTCCATTCTTTTGCCTTTCTCTGTTAATGCTGATGCAGCAGAGTTAGGTAATCTAGGGCCTGCATACTTCTCTGTAACATTGAAACATCATGATCATTACTCCACAGCTCATTTTTACATGTGCACTGTGGAGGGGTCATCATGTCATACACATAGTTTTTATTACAAACAGATTTTCTATTATAGATAAGATGAGAATTGGAGGAGTTCTCGGTGTTTATAATGAATAATAACATTCACTTCTTGAACATTGAGAAGTATCATGGATGTTCTTTAATGGACAATACATGTAAATGAAGATGCGATAAGTGTTTGATTAAAAAATCTGAGAAAATAAAGCAAAGATTCACTCACCTACATTAATCTTATGTGAAAACTTCCTTAAGGCTTTGTCTTGTGGTTGACAGTTCATTCCGGATTTTTGCTGACTTTGGGGATTAGATTGCTGTTGGTTCTTCTTAAACAAGATAATTCAAACACCTAGATTACATGATGCATATTACATGTTACATAACGCATATGGGTGTGTACTGGTATGACCTGAATGACCTACTTTCACAGCATATTTGATTACTGGTAATAATTGAGACCATTGTTTACCATACAAATTTTTAGAAAACATGATTTTAGCTACAAGTGAATGTCAGCTAAGTTTTCAAGCAGCCTTTAAATAGTCTCCTACATGCCAAGAGCTTGCAACTATAGATTCGCAGTCGAGTATTTCACAGAAGAAATCGTGGCAGCAGAGACATACAGGTACTAGATAATTTACCAGTATGAATTGGTGATATCAATGGCTGTTCTGCTTTATTGTGAATAATAATATCTTCAAGGGTCACGTCTAATTAATCAAGATGGATTTTCGATACCTTCCCAAGAAAACTGATTAATTTCTCCACAGAAATCGAGAGAGCAGAACTGAGGCGCTCTCATAATTTTGATCTCGAATGGAAGGCCTCAGTTCCCAAGATGAATATCAAATGCAAGGGCGTAGACAACGGGGGGCTTGGGGGCAAAAAAAAAAAAACAACAAACAAACAAACAAACAAACAAAAAAAAAGAAAGAAAGAAAGAGAAAGAAAGCTAACATAGCATAGAAGATCACGTATATTATTCAATTAATACATGAGAAGTAAACTTATCACCGCCAGTGCATACCATTAGGCCTAAAATAAGATTGCAATTGACAGTGACCTAAGCCATAGATTGACGATTTCGGGCTCAAATCTTTTGCGATCGTCTCCGAGAATGGAATATTGTGCTCCAATTTCAATCAAATACCGCCTATTTGGGAGAAAAACATCAAAACTTCAGTTGAGCATAATTTTTCGTAAATTTTTCACTATTAAGTTTTGTTTTTCAATTGAGATCCCGGTCATTTGTCCAGTATTTCTTTATTCACAAACAAGAGATACCAACTCTCAACTACTTTTCATATAGGAACTCTAGAAATAAACCTAGTGTCTGTCCCAGATAATAAATCCCAGACGTTTTCGGTGATATTTCGGAGACAATTTATCGTACAACATTGAAAATTCTCACAGTATATAAACTAAAAAACATTAATTTTATTCCTGTCTTTGACGAAAGAGTTGACGAAAATCGATACCATGTTATTTTGGGGCCACCATGACTTTGGTCTGCCATTGTTATAACATGCAGGCCTGACGTTATGACGTCAAAAATATAACTCACAAATCTCCCATTTAATTTTTGTTTTCGCGGTTTATGGAGAACCACTGGAAGGATTTGGATGATACTTTGAAATAAATTTATTATTTTTTATCTACTGTGTGAAGTTTCAATGCTGTCCGATAAACAATCTAGCCTCAGAACTCACTTTAGCTGAGAAATTGACCTCTGGCGTAGTGGATTTCTGGGAGCAGAAACGGAAACGTCGCACCGGTTTGTTTACTTTCTTATTTGTTCTACTTTTTATGTGTTTTGTACTCTGTCTCAAATGAGATGCTCAGTACAATAAAGAATCTTATCTTATCAAGCGCACAATTAATTTTCGGCGAAACCAATCTCGCATTCGTCTATTTCCGTGTATTTCTGGGAGCAGAAACGGAAACGTCGCACCTGTTTGTTTACTTTCTTATTTGTTCTACTTTTTATGTGTTTTGTACTCTGTCCCAAATGAGATGCTCAGTACAATAAAGAATTTTATCTCATCATGCGCACAATTAATTTTCGGCGGAACCAATCTTGCATTCGTCTATTTCCGTAAATTAGCCCAGTTGCGGAGTTCTGGGGATAGATTGCTATTATTCAACTAAACATAGAAATAGTTTTGTATAATTTGAATGAAATATGTTCGTTTGGTTAAAATTAACTTCATTCACAATAAAATGCGATCGGATCGCTCGATTACCAAAGGCACTATTTCGTAGCCGGCTCGTGAGCCATCCGAGATTGGTCCGATAAATTGTCCGAGACATATCGCTGAAAACGTCTAAGATATATTATCCGGGACAGACAGTAGACCTGAAGTCACTGTTTAATAACTGGTGTAAATATGGTAAATATGGATACGTTTTCCTACTCTTCCAAGAAAGGACCACTAAGCTAACATTTTTGATAAGTCTGACAACTGCAGGTAGAAAATATCCCAGTTATCATCGATTAACAATATTTCCTATGTTAAAAAGATAGCAAAGGCAACCCGATTAATGAACCAGAGCTCATGTGCTCAGCCGCGCGTCAATGCAGCCATTCCGCTGCTATCGGGGCAGGATAGTATTGTCTAAGGATTAACTTGAATTATAGTGCAAACCCGAGATTGAATGATCATTTCAGCTTGTAACGTTTATCAATGTAGTGATCGTCATTGTTATGAGACATTTTGGCATAAATCAAAGTTCAGTTGTTACAGTGTTATACTGCTCAGATGCTCCCAGAGAGTGCCAATTTACCATCAAGTTTCAAAAAAAAATCTTAAGCTGCGAGGGGGGATACCCCCGGGCCCCTCTCAGACTCTCCCCCTATCAAGCCCCCCCAAACCTGACAACTTGTCTACGCCCTTGAAATGTGATTTCGCGAAGGAACAAAATGGTATATGATGGGTTTACACTTCAAGGTGAAACCTCAACAACAAGGTTCAAGGTTCTTCATTGGCTAATCTTAGTGCCCATGAGGGCAGATAATGGGGGATACAAGGGGTTACTGACAAATCAACAGAGGTGAACTGGGACACAGTAGATGAAATTACTACTCGATTATCAAGAAAACATCCTGATCAATTTGATGTGACCCCTTAGTATATTATGTCAAAGGTTCAGCCTATAAATACCTGAACTGACCCACTCAAAGCGGCTTTATACTTCTTTGTGAAATCTGAATAACATTGAAAAACACATTGTTGAAGTATTGAGTGTATTTGGATTAATAGTCGATACAGGTAATATCAAAGGATAATATCAGATGATCTGAGATATTTTAGTGAATAGATTACACTCTGCAAGACGTACCGGTACTGAAAACTTCTGTGACTCACTTCTGGACAAATGTAACTAACAAACAAGTCAATGAGTAATTCACATGCTGGTTCCGTTTTTCAGTCTGTATGTCAAAAAAAATTCTGATTGTTTTCACCAGAACCTCTGTTGTACCAGATCTCATGCACAAATATGTTGTTCAAATCCTTTTATAAACCAAATTTGAATAAATTCGAATGTAGGTTTTAAACATTAGAGCTGGCACAATACAAACACTAGCTATGAATAACTCTCAATACTCTACCCCAAAGATAACTAAGGGCTGTTTTATGTACTTTTTTCTGGAACTGCCCTAAAGCTGAAAGAATAAGAAACAGTATGTTCATGATGTTATTTTAACAAGGAAAATCAAAACTGATTCCTTGGTGATTCAGTCACAAAAAAAAATCTTCATAGATTAACATTGGATGCCAGATCGAACCATGCAATTAAAATTTCCACTCAAAGGTTAAAACAAGGAGTCATTTTACCCCTAGTTTCATCCTCCCAATCAAAGCCACCATCTTCATCTTCCTCGTCGTAATCCTCCTCCTCCTCCTCCTCCTCCTCCGTACTTCCCTCTGAACTGTTATCTGGGTCAACATCAACCTCTTTGATACAGTTTGTGTCAAGATTAAGGGAGCCCACTGAAATCATAACAATGAGTAAGTAAATAATTTTCAACATGTAGATTTACTATTACTACTATATCACTGATTTTCATCCTGGATTCTCCTTGAAGATTTTCAGATATGTCAACCAGATATTTTGTATGGAACATGCCTCCTCTACTCAAGCAATATATAGACAAAATAAATATAAACTGGAAAACATATGCAATCTAGACTCTGATATCCAAACGTCCTCTCTTGTTGAAACTAAGGTGGCTGATTGGTTTAGAGTGCTTTCATTCACTGCTGGAGATTTGGTGCCAAACACTGAGGGCACAGGTTGCACTGTCTACAGGTCTGGATATAAAAGTATAAAACACAGTTGGGTTGAAGAGAATTTCTTAAACGTTTTGTAACTCAAATTTAATATAAGGAGCAAAAATCCAAACTGTAAAACTAAATATTCCTGTCAGGTGATTTTTACATATTTGGTGATGGTGTATGCTTCAGAATTGTTCAGTGGATAGGAATTTGCTAAGGATATGTTAAAGCATACACATCTTGTCCCCAATCAGTCAGAGGACGGTGTGAAAATTCAACATTCTTCTGTCCTACTGAGATTGGACTGGACGAATGCATGTCTACTGATACAGCAATCACGGAACAAAACTCACTGTTACAAAATGGAACATCTGAGATAAAGTATTGTATCACCTGGAAAATATAATTTCTTAGATGGAGTAAATAATATTCACACTTCTCTATAAATTATCAGGGGAACTCATCAAAAAATCGACTCACTTGTTTCCTTAATCAACTCTTCTGATTGCACTGGACATGTCTCCCCTGGGCTGCAATATAGAAATACAGGATCAACTGTACATACAACTTACTGCTGGCTTCTTAAGCATCAACCACCTACCATACCTACAGCATGCTTTTAGGATGTGAAATAGGCAGTGGATAATGCTTCCTAGAAATGGTCGAATAGCGCAATTGAGCTATTTGCCCTTGAGCTAAAGTGACGATAGTTTGCATGAGCAAATCAATCTATCATGCTAGGGTAGACAGCTATTGAAGTTTAACAGCTACTCAGCGCTCGCCAACTATTTTTTAATTCCAGTTAAAGCTGAAAAATGGCAGACTTAAATTTGTACAAATTTAATATGGGGATGTAAGACAACCTGAATTTTTGCTAGGCTATGGTCTTGAGGGTGTATTGAATTACCACAACTTATACGTACCGGTACCAGGATATCGGTATACGTATAATGGAAGACCAAGGACTAATGTTGTTGGTGAGTCACATAAATGGCCATAAGCAATGGACAGTGATGTAAGTGGACTTTTGTCAAAAAACCTGAAAATACTATCCTAGCACTTTAGGCCGGGGTCCAGGGGCCGCCTAGGCCCCTGGAAGCTCTGGGGTCCTAGATGGCTGGAGATGCATTCGAGCCAATTTCTGGCAAATAAAATAAGAAAATATGATTGGCAAGCCACTACGTTTTTTGTGGGTTTTTTTCAAGCAAAACCTGTTTCATAATACACCCTCATTCTGATTCTGAAATAAGCAAACTTATTTTGAAAATTAATTTCTGTAAATTTATTCAGAGACTCCTGTATGGAATGATGGAACATTTGGATCACACATTGACAGATGGTTTGCCGATTTTGCGTGAGCTTGTAAAGATTTTTTTCCTGAGCTGCCGTAATGTACTCTATCATTACAATGGTACATTCAGCCAAACCTGGCAAATTGAGTTTCCTTATGTAGTCTGAAAGGTGATCCCCGTGACAGTCGTTGTCCTCCAGCCATGACCAACGAAACTTATTTTTGATACTCCTATCCACCTCATTGACGTCTATGTCGGCACTGCGATGTAACACGCTCATGATTTTCACTCCGGCCAAAAAGGCGCAATTTTCACTTCAGACTGCCACGCAATATCCCATAATAGTTTCGGCTGCTAGCGATTTGAGCACCAGTACTACAGGGGTTGTCTCCCGAGTTGTCTCCCGTATCACGTGGCGGACAAATCATTATAAAAATGGCGACTACGTCGGTTCTTCGCTAGAGACGATCGGGATTCAATTTTGAGGATTAAAAATGGTAACAATACATACTTTATCAAGATCAGGTAAAAAATGCGTTTTTGAACGCTCAAATATCGATTTAGTCGACATCAAGTATCACTTTCCTGGTAAAACCGGACGAGAATCTAAATTTCTACAAAAACCGAATTTTTTCCAAGTTTCAACAAAAAACTGGATTTCCGGCAAAAACCGGAAGACTTACATCACTGAATGGAGGAATACATCAAAACATCAAACTGGTCAATTTTTTCTGTCTGTACATGCAGAAAATATCAAGCTAGTTTGTTTTCGGGTAACCTGCCTTAGCCTATAGAATATCCTCATTCCCCCATGTCTGACTGACACAAAATCTACTTGCGTGTGACCATGGTGACAGTTACATTGATCAATGGCATTATGGGGGAAAATCTTGACAAAATACTTCATCAACATAGTCTTTATTGTATCACTAGTTTTAACATGAGCAGTGTGATTAATGTCACAAGGACCTACGAAGTAGAGTAGGCATTAGGACTCGAACGCGAAATGAACTCTTGGAAATCCCCACCCCCAGTTGAAATCCTGCCTATATTAAGATGGGCACCGCCCAAGTCAGAATCACAAGTGATTTTCATCAAAAATCACCAGGAATTTTCATCAAAAGTAGGTCAGCTCAGAACTTGTTGGTAACAGTCTTCTAATGTGCCTTCATTCCAAAATTAAATAACGATTGCCGATTTAATTTTACAATTTTTTAACTAAAGG
Source organism: Hanleya hanleyi (assembly GCA_036873755.1). Taxonomy (NCBI): domain Eukaryota; kingdom Metazoa; phylum Mollusca; class Polyplacophora; order Lepidopleurida; family Hanleyidae; genus Hanleya; species Hanleya hanleyi. The sequence goes on along the minus strand of JAVTVY010001598.1, from coordinate 24,704 downwards.
AAACAGATTGAATAATAAAGGTTCAGTAGATTTCAAGCTTTACGTGTGAAAATACATTTACATCTCTTTAATGGTTTTCAGTGCCCTTGTCCAAGATCAAAACAACTTTTTGAATCACATTATTTTCCCAACAATACAACAAATTTTTATATATAGTACTATAGTAGAAAGGTAGCATTTATGTAGTTTACGGTAATTCAACTCAAGACCAACACCTTCTCTGCACAAGATAATAATGATTCTATGTCATTCTCCTGAGCATAACCGGTACAAAGACGAATAAATAGCGTCTCTACATCACGTTGTTATCTAGATATATGAGACAACACATTTTGGGTATCGGCAATCTGATGAATGTAATATTCCGGTTTTCTTGTTTCACATTATATTCTATGGCGGTTGATCGGTGATTTTCTTCATTGACAAACGTTAAACCACCTCAGCTTCGTTGTGTGAATCGGAATTGCATTGCTGTGACACACCAACACACTCCGTGGCAGTGATTCTGTATCCCCTAATCAAGAAATCAAAATGGATCAAGATTTGAAATGACAAGAAAAATTGAGACATATTTTGTTTACATATGTAATTTTTTGTTTAAATTATATCCAAGTGTGATATAATATAGTCAATATTCAAGAGGTACAAAAAAAACTCAAGTTATCATATTTTCACATCATGATCAAAGTTACTTTATCTAGTTAAATTCTACCAAAAGAAGACCCTTTAAACATGCCGTCATGGCTTTGTTTCACCCTCAGTAAACTTTTATCATTGTCGCTCACACAGACTAATCTGAAGGATGATACCACATCTTTCTTTCTTCTGCTGGGTTATCGCACCAGGCTGACTTAATTGGTTGATGTAGGATATTTCACCATCAGTGGGTAATTTGACCTGAATTTGAAGCCTGATGTGGTCAGTGATGAAATGTTTGAATGTGAAATAGGATACACGTTAAAGGCCACAGTTTACATATATCTATAACAATATACTGAATTGTGTGTATTGAGGCTGGCATAGCGGTGTAGATAAATGCACTAACAAATGATGGAAAAATAGCATTTCCTATTTCATAAAAACAATTACGGATGGCATATCCCACCACTGTGTTATATATACAGTGAAACATACAGCCAAGGGTTCCCGATGGGCATGACAGTGTACTCGCTGAGCCATCAATAAATAATAAAAAAAATAATTATAAATCAAATTTTAATCAGAGTTCAGTCAACTCAGAACTTGCTGGTAACAATGCCCTAATGCACGTTCATGCCAAAAATCAAGGTAATTTTGCCGACGAAAGGATTCGGATGGACTGACTGACTCACGTGCACTCACTCATTACCGGACAATTTGCGATCTGTAGCCTACTTCGTAGGAATAGCAATATACTTTAATAATTCGTTATGTTTATTCATTATTAATTTCTGCTGAAAGTGCCGAAAAGCTTTGTATCTGTAATTATATGAGTAAGTATTTTACACATTCACCGAGCAGATGTTGCAAATCTCGTTCCGCTAGACTGGTTCTGTTTCTGGGTTTATGAAGATCCCAATTTGAAGTATCGTAGTCACGTCCTTTCTCGCATACTGTATGGAATATATATTCAGCGGAGATATGTGACGAAGCAACAACAATAGTATTTATATTTTTCTCGTCTTCTGAACTTGACCGGATCCTGTCCAATGCAATGTATTCTGGTGGACCCCTGCTCCCCGAATGCATCTACTAATAAACAGTTGAAGTCTTCCAAGAAAACCATGTTGTTTCACCTCCTTGTCCTTGATAACCACTGTGTATATCATATTTATTACAGTTGGATTCACCATGATTATTTGGCTTACACTAGATAAATAGATTGATACTGTCACTTGCTGTCAGTGTTGGTCAACATACTATATGTTGTTGTTGTTATGTTCATTTCTGTCCGACACGGCGACAGTTCAACTCGTCCAGTCTTCGGAGTATACAAACCTGCTGGTGTCGCGATCAGCAATTTGTTCGGCCATTTCTTCTGTCATGATTCGCCAGTTAGGTTGTTCGTTCGAATATGCAACTATGCAGAAAGTAAAATGCCATGATAAACTAAACCTAGCAAAATATTTCACCACTCATCAACAACACGCACGTGGGTAACCTGCTAATACGCAGGCGCAGTCACTGTGGACATTCTTCCGGTATTGATTGACATGTTGTCTGCAGTTGATTTTCGATCAGCGTTGAAATAGATATTTCTGTCTGTTTGTTGAGGTAAAAGCATCAGATATTATATGATCTCGTCTGTGGTATATTTAACAATACGCCGAGAATATCAGTTAGAATGATCAGCTCATTTCAAATCGATGTAGGCCTACCGATTTTGTTGTTGTTGTTGTTGTTGATAAGCATCAGTTGATGTAGAGCCTTTTCCCCCACTGGCCTTTCCGGGATCAGATAATCGACTGAAATTATTTGAATTCGACTGAAAAAACGGAAACTCGGTAGGTTATTTGTTGATATCTCGCTTAATACTGGTTCGATTCTGACAATGTAAAGTTTCCGGAGTAGGTGAAGAGATTCTCTTTTCAAAAATATATAGTTTGATGACAATTTATTTTTTATTTTTGAGATAGATATCAACTGAAAAAATCGTGTAGACTTCGCTGAAATTTTTTCTGGACCGACCGACATGCGGTTTTTCTTGTCCGGAAAATTATTGCGTGAACTGACTGAAATACTTTTAGGTTTCCGGAATGCTCTACTATTATACGAATAAAATGATATAAAATATATGCATGTACCTTCTACCGTTTTCCGTAAAAGGGTTCGCTGAAAAAAACCGATTGAAAATCACAACATTTTCAGTTGAATCTGCCGTATAACGGATTAGTGAACCGAGTTAAAAACTCGGATTTGGAGACGGACTTCAGAAGATTCCGAAAATCCGGAATGAGGATCACGGGTAAGTTTATTGGAAGATTGGTTATGTCGGTAGGTCATAAGTGTCGAATTAAATTTTAAAAGCATAGTTTATCCTAAAATATCCTATTTTTCAAATAATTGAATGTTTGTCATATAATAACTTAAATGTAAATGGAAATAGTGAAAATATTGAATTATTATATTATATTATATTATTAAACCAATTCGTCCCTTGGAACTCTAGCGTGCTGATACTCTGACAAAAGAGGATAATTACCAATGCCCGAAAATCCACGCAAAATTTCACGATAATAGTAATTCTGAAGGTAGTACAAACTAAGAGCAAATGCATCAACTGGCGCTTCTTTCCAATCATTCAACCGTTTCAAAACTGTGTTCATACTTTCTGAAGAGTTATTAGTGATACCGGAATAAGGATCAAATAAACCAGGAAATCTGTCTATAAGCCAACTGCCAGAAAATTGAAGAATATCCGGTTTTAGTTGAGAATTGAAATAATCTACTACCCCTTGAGACCATTTCCGTGTTATCTGTTCCTACACGGAAAGAAAATCTGCTTCGTTTTCAGTTGCCAACATAGTATTCAGATCGTTTACATACACAGAAGCATCAGAAGAAGCACCGTGATTTTTGAGCCAAACTTTGAAGTCACGCTTCAAATGATTCCAACAATGTAGAACGGTGAGGTTTGGAAATATGTTCAAAATTGCATTAGTAATTCCAGTTTCACGGTCAGTAACAAAGGGTAATTTCGCTTTCTTCAGAAGTGGAACTTTTTCACTAATATACCGAAAGAAAAATTCATGGTGCTTTTTGAATTTTCTGTCATGAATCAAAAATGCCAGTGGAATGATTGGATGGCCAGTCAACAAAGCTTTGGATGGTGTAAAGCTATGTCTCTCATCCTTCTGTTGACCGCTTGTGCCGTGGTGTTGATTCTGTGCAGGAAACCCACTCGGCGAAATCCAGGCTGGAATCGGTTGTTCCCTCTGGGCAGGATGGACGAAAATACGATGTTGGCCGAGGGGTTGTCCTTCCATATAGTCTCAGCTAAGGCTTGGAACTTCTGTAGGACTGTCTTTGCCGTGTCTCTGGACAGATTATTGGCACCGACGTGGAGCACAATAATGTCGTAGGAACAAACGACAAGACTGATCTCACTCCACATCTCCTCTATCTTGTATCCAGAAAAGGATACAATGTCAATAGAAGGATCCGTAAGATATTGATCAAAGTACTTGGTCTGGGAATGACCGGCGATGAGAGTCTTGACAACCATGATGACTGATGAATTATTGAAATTCAAATGTCTGAAGAAAATGCAGCTATGATGACTGATGAATTATTGAAATTCAAATGTCTGAAGAAATTGAAGATATGCTGCCCTTATATACAGAAAAGTCGAATAACTGCTCACTATTGGAATGGTTAATATAATCTGATTACCTATTCTGCTCACATAATCTTTTAACGATCGTCACTCTCGGCAAGTGTTGTAACGGATTAGCGGTTGGGGATTAGTTGCATGGGATTAAAACGTAATTAGCTGTTCACCAGTCTGGGCTGTGAGATGTCAAAAAGTCAGTAAGTGAACAAAACTCACAATGATAAAATTCATTTTAGTTCATATAAATTATAATAATTACCGAAAACAAAATATGTATATTCCTGGTCATTTTTCAGGTACATGCATCAAAATATACGTATTTAAAATTAATGATCAATTAAAATATATATTTATACCATAGAAAAATACTATTTCCATTTACATTTAAGTTATTATATGACAAACATTCAATTATTTGAAAAATAGGATATTTTAGGATAAACTATGCTTTTAAAATTTAATTCGACACTTATGACCTACCGACATAACCAATCTTCCAATAAACTTACCCGTGATCCTCATTCCGGATTTTCGGAATCTTCTGAAGTCCGTCTCCAAATCCGAGTTTTTAACTCGGTTCACTAATCCGTTATACGGCAGATTCAACTGAAAATGTTGTGATTTTCAATCGGTTTTTTTCAGCGAACCCTTTTACGGAAAACGGTAGAAGGTACATGCATATATTTTATATCATTTTATTCGTATAATAGTAGAGCATTCCGGAAACCTAAAAGTATTTCAGTCAGTTCACGCAATAATTTTCCGGACAAGAAAAACCGCATGTCGGTCGGTCCAGAAAAAATTTCAGCGAAGTCTACACGATTTTTTCAGTTGATATCTATCTCAAAAATAAAAAATAAATTGTCATCAAACTATATATTTTTGAAAAGAGAATCTCTTCAGCTACTCCGGAAACTTTACATTGTCAGAATCGAACGAGTATTAAGCCAGCTATCAACAAATAACCTACCGAGTTTTCGTTTTTTCAGTCGAATTCAAAAAATTTCAGTCGAATACGCCGTCCCTATAGAATGGGTGCTGCCTTGGTCATGGTGCCCAAGGCCAAAAGTTAATGTGTATTTCTTCAGTGAATTGATTCATATTTCATTAATGTTTTCATAATTAAAGATAGAGACATTGTGCCGGAATTGACTGGAAGAATTCTTTGGACTGTTTGAAGAACTGGGGAGATAATATTCATAATTTTAGCTAAGCATTCATTCATCCCTCATAGCAATGACAACTTTTAGTACTCTTAGTAATAAACACACACAAAGTTTTGTCTATAGAGATGAAAAATATATATTTATAGATTTTGTTTCACATTCTGCTTCATAAATGCAATATCAGAAGTATTCAACTCATAGTCGAAATTGGGAAAAACAGCTAAAATATTACACCATTTCACCTTCAAATATGGCCTCCGCCTGACAGAATCTGTTCACAATTCCAGACACTCTTGACGTTTCCGTAAATTCACTGATGACAAGTTATATGCTGTTTTATATCATATCCTACTTGATTTGTGGAGAACTTAACTGTGCTTTAATTTCTTTACGTGTAAATATTTTATTTAAAAATCACCTGCTATGCCTAATATACCCGAGAGGCCGCTTTTGTGGCCTCTGATATAAGAACCGACTCTTCAGGTAATCAGATAATGCTTTAATTCGTATCTGCTTCACAGGTACAGTTTGGTCGCCCAAGTCCAAAGGTGAGCCTGTGCCACTCGTAGAGTCCCCAAGGGTTGAGCAACGCTGTTTAGATTTCCCTATGGGTTGAGCAACGCTGTTTAGATTATGTATTCTGACAAAATTGTCGTTTTTATCTCTATTTCAGCGGGGAGCTCAAGGTCAGGTGTTAAAAGACATGGAAACTCTTGGGTTCAAAGGGTTAAGAGGGAGTGGCGTAAATGCCAGACAATTGTGTCTTGTCAAGAACCTTGTCTATCTATATTGGCTGCAGAGCCTATACTGTAGCTAAGGCATAGCATATGGATACAGTCTGCAATAGGGTATACATGACAATTTCTGACGGTACAGAACTCCAGGTTAAGACCAAGAAAATCAAAGCTCAAATCCTACAAGTACAGGAAGTACATGTATGTACATTACTAGATGAGTCAATGTTTAATCTCATTAACAACCAAGACTGAAGCTGACCACTCATGCAGTCGGTAAATTAATGCTGACCAAAAGAGGTCAGGGCTTGACCAGTCAGAATAACACCAGTGCTCACAAAACCCGGTCGACAACTCGCCAATGGCGACTAAAAAATGACAACTGGCGACTGAATTTTCCAGTCACTCGCCAATGTGTCGATTAAAAAATAGAGTAACTCGGCAAAGTGGCGAGTGAATTTTTGGTCAATGAAGTGTTTAGTCGCCAAAGTATTTTTGTGTTTAGTTTATCAGGCAGCGAAATCCAATCAGGCCTAAAATGTACAGGAAATAATGACAGAATAATGCCGACGATACAGATCATATGGGGAAGCCTAGTCTATTTATAGAGACCACGTGGTCTGATGTAATATCCGTGCTCTTGTAATCATGCGCAGGCGTGACACAATAAGATCACGTGCTCGCCCTAGAAAAGTTAATCCACGACCCGCTGACCGTTCTCAGCCAATGAAATCATCATAGTAAAAATTATAGTAAACAAATTCTATGAAACAATCTTGGCGGGAATTTGCAAGTTCAAGGTCAAGAATGCGATGGTATGCCTGAAGCACGACATGTGCGTTTTGACTTCAGTGTCGCTTCTAAAACAATTGTAGTCAAGTAAAACCAGCTCAGTAAATTTATATGCTGAAAGACAAACGTCATGTGGTAAAAGTTTGCAGAGAAGAGTTTGGAGCTTTTGTTTCACCTGACCCGACTTTTCATTCAAGCCATTTCGGATTTGCGTAACCGACACACAATCGTTTCGTTTCCTTCGCGCAAAATTTCGAGGGTATTTTTTTTTTCTCTTTTATTTTTCAAACTAACACTGGATTATCATGCTGTTGGAAAGACTGATTCGTCTGTCACTTTATTACATCGAAAGGTCGTTAGGGATTGGCGAGTGAATAAAACTTTAGGTCGCCAATGTGGCGAGTAGATTTTTAGCCTCACTCGACAAATGGCGACCAACTGAAAAAAATTTTTGTGACCCCTGAACACCTGTTTAATGTTGTGTACCTGTATCACAAGCTCTTCCCACTCAGCCCCACACATGAATAGTTTGTTCACTGTTTACCCATCACTGATGTACAGGGGATATTTTGTCACTGTCAGATCAACTGAGACAGTCTGCATTTCTATGTTCATCTCAGCAGAATTAAATCATGCTTTTGTGAGATCTCTTCCGATCCTACCTTCCTATCCATACATGCATGTAAGGAAGTACACTTGCCAATCATGGTCAAGGTGGAAAGGATCATTGCTTCCAATCAAGAAAGATCTCAATCTAATTAAAATTAAATCCTATCTGCTCCCCATTTGGATATGTCACTGGTAGGATCTAACAGGCTTGCAGTCACTCGCGTGTTAACTAATCCCGAGAATGCTTCATAGTGCTTTGAAGGGAACATTGCTGACAAAGAAGCCGGCTAGATTCATGTTGCAGCGGTCCCAACATTGTGGCACCATAATACGGGGTAGATATATGGACTGATCTTTGGTGTAAACACTGGGGTAAATGGACACAGTGAACCTATCTCCCCTCCACGACTGCAAATGGATGAGTCCAGATTTGATCATGATGTCATAATGCTATTAGATATCCATGGTATGGGCGCTCAGAACACCGAATTCAATTGAAATACGTAAGATCCTATATATAGCGACATGTACGATTGGGGAGCATTGATAGGATATTAACCCTTTCACCGATTATTTCCCCTGACAAAAGTGACCTGCTGACGATCAATTCCCGGAACTGTTAAAATTTGTATATGTTATCTTTGGAATGTTAGAAAACGTGTTTGCATCTGAGATTTGTAGAAAAACATAGGGACTCCGTCTCCACAATGAACACTCCGGTGTTATTTGCTCCAGTTTTATAGCAAAATAAATAAAATAGCATACAAAATTAGGTTTTACTTCAAGAGAATGCGCTTTCTCCACTTGAAAACGTCAAAATTCAACGGAGAAATCGTCTTTTTTCGATCGCATTTGACAGTGTTTATCTCGAGTTGTACTCGGCCATTTGCAATGTTTGGCCTCTCATTGGAAAGCGTGGGCTTTCCCCTTTCTATACATGACATAACCTGGGACGGATGGCGAAAATAAAACGGAGGATACGATTGGATTGAAAATGATGTATTCCATTTTTCCAGCCACTGTCTATGCGCCTCTTATATCTGTTGGCGGATGGAGGTCACGTGGGCGAAATTACGCATACCGATTGGCTCGTCGTCCGCCGGCGGCAACCATCTTGGGCGAAATAGAAATGTTGATTGTCAAACTTTGTGGATCAAGACTCGTAAAAATATGGAGAATAAACTTTTCCGGTCGTCGTTGGCAGTTTTAATCGTCTGGGGAATATTCACCACGCTTTACCAGTCGTGTAACATCAAAAATACAGGAGTTAGGATGAGGTTTTCGATGATTTTTTTCATTTCTGCGGCTTGCTGCCGAGAGGCCCGTCACATGGTATGTGGAAAAAAACGCATTTTTTGCTCAGATTTTTTCCGTTCAACATCTAATTTTGCTTTATTTCTTTTGCGGAACAAACAAACAATTTCGAGAATCAAATTGATCAAGGTTTTGACTTTCCAGAAGTATACAGTTTTTGATAGGTTTCCGTTAAAACGAATGCAAAAAAATAAAAGTGCTGTACCCATCGTGATGGCCAACAGGTTTAAAGCTAAAGCTAACCCGGTCTACTAAATAGCGGCTAAACGGCTTGATATACAGCTTAGATATTTGACACCTTTGTAGATACGAGGCTGTACTTTCTGGTACAAGTATTCAATTTTGACCTTGACCTTGACCTATTGAGCTATGGGCTTTTTTGATAAAAACACCATTTTGCGAATATTGACCAAACGCACAAGGCGATGCAGCTGAAATTTAAAATGTGAAAGTTTGCAGATACACCCAACACAATAACCAATAAAATAAGTAGGTCAAAGAAGTAGTTTTCGAGTTCTCTCCCCTGGTGCTGTTTTTCGTGTGGGCTGTGTACAGCCAAAACTAAAGAACATATCTAAAAGAAACTTGATGGTTGGTAAGTGTTACATATGGCCATGCTGTAGTTATATTTTTGAATTGTTAGGCCGGCTGTGTTGGTACCTGTGTTTCGGGTCAGCCACCCGCATTGAATTTACCGATATTACGTGTGTATGGTATAACATGCGCCTTGATTTTTTCTGAACAATGCTGTATATTTCAAACTTGACAAAGGTTATCAGGCAATTTTGTGGGGAATTTACTAACCAAGATCTAAAACTTTGTGTCTTCCTCATCACATTTTCCATAAAACACTGTCGATCTTTATTTCGTCGACTGTAACGCAAATCATGCTTCATCAGGATGGTAAACATGGTAAATATAGGGAACCCAGTTCAGTCACGTAATATTGTGGAGGTATATGGTTCCCGACTCGCACAATGGTGAGGTCACTGCCCCGAGAAATGATATAAAAGTCGGATTCCGTCGACGCGGTGGAAGAGGACCGCGTATGTTTTGGGGAATTAAACAAATTAGTCAGGCAGAGATTCTGTAAACAATTTATTGTCTTCCAATAATATCTTTCAATATTTAGTGCGAGTAAATATAAACATCGAAACTGAAGAAATTAGGGATTTCACAAATGAAAATGGTATTGCTGATCCGGGTGTGTTCTCAGTCGTGGTTTTGCATCTACATTCGTTCAGCATTCGTCGGGCGCCATGATGGATATCGGGGTGGAGGCGGAGGAATATATCTGTCTTAAAATTGCCTCAAGCAAACCCAAGGAAACGTATTTGGATTGGAGGGGGGTGGCAGTTAATAAAAACATAACATTCGAACAGTTAGTCCAGCAAATCCAAGTAGCGGGGAATAAAATAACCGGTGATCCGGTTCAACTACCCAGCTCAAACAAAAATGTCAAAATCAAAAACAATTTTTTTTTGCTGCCGTGTTTTTTTTATTTCGTGTTGATTTTATGATTTGTGTTGTGTTGACCTCCCTCCCTCATTGATTTTTCATCAGCAGCTGACCTGAAACATAGGTTCAAACACAGTCGGCCTTACATAACAAGAAAAAGTAGTTATCTCCCTTTTAATGATTTTCAAAACCCGGTATTTTATAAGGAAATAAGCTACGGCATTGATACTCCTAATATTAATGAACACTTTAATGACCGAAAAGAATATGACCTTAAATTTGACCTTTGACCTACAGGAGCGTCTCTATATGAGTGCAAATTTTGGTAGTCAAATCTTGAACGGCTAATGCGATCAGCCTAAAAATAAGGTCACGTGACCTACATCATGTCACAAGGTCACCACTTGTCTCAGAACTCGGCCTTGACCTTGACCTTTGAAGCGGTAAGCATCCAAATATCGAAAATACGGCTTCCATTTTCTAAAAAACTAACACACTGACAGTTACAAAACAATGAAACAATAATGGGCACAATATTGTCTTTCTTTTGGCGCTATTTATAAAACGATCCAATGTGACCTTGACCTTGAATATCGCACAATGTAAAAAACATTGTTCGTATTTTTCTCAAAAACTACAACATGCAGGAATCTGTAATTTAGTGCATTTGTAGTGCATGATACAGGTATGACGTCACTGAATTTTCAACGTGACCTTGACCCTGGTTTTTCAGATATGGCCCCCGGCAGTTTTCAGACTACAGCGCCATAACTTGAAAACTGTTAGGAATTCTAACTTGAAATTTGCACATGAATGTAGGTCATTACATGAGGTAACAGAACATCAGTAGAACCCATAAAATGATACCAGAAAGATTGGGAGATAATTAGCCATTTCTGATATTTTGGATTTATTCAAATTTTGCGAAAATTATGCATCCAATCATCACTATTTTTAGGCATGATTGAGGGAATATATATATGTATTTGCCTATGAAATTTCAAGAATATAGCTTTGATAGGTTTAGAGATATTAAAAAAACAATTTTTCCGAACTATTAAGCCGTTAAATGGTCACATGTTGATTTCATCTATAGCGATTCGGCTGTAACACTCGAGGCATCCGGAGTTCGCAATTAAATAAATGTCGTGTTACATGACGGAGCTGGCTCATCTTTTTGGAAACGCTATAACTCTTGAACCGCAATAGGTACGGACTTCTAATTTGTTGCCTGTTACTTCCAATAATGAGTTCTTTCAACCGCGTCACCCCGCGATTGTAATTAAATGAACGTCGTTTTAAGTGTGATGAAAGGAGCTGCGAACCATGATGAGCCCTCTGTAAGCCCATGACGCATTATGTATATTTGTCAATTAAACGAAGGGTGTTCAGTTATCATTATATCGACATCGCCTATGCAACATGACATGAACTTAATTTCCAACGAAAGGATACCTTTGGAGGGCCGTCGTGGAAAGACTGTGTCATTGTACCAACAATGTCTAGTTTTTATTATTATTATTATTATTTTTTTTTTTTTTTTGCATAAATGGTACTTCATTTTGTTTTATACGATGAAAGGCATCTTTGATCTTGAGGCTATCAGGTTATGGGAAATGGCTCTGATAGCATAATATCTGAGCATCTTAGAAGGTCTTTGATGGCTAGTAGTTCACGGTGCTGTCTGTCGTTAAATTTGTTTTTCAGGAAAAAAATAAGTAGAAGGCCAATACTAAAATTTTCTAGATGAAAACCTGTCATTACCTCCCCCTTCTTCCCCCACCCCCACACACCCTGTCTTAACTTGGAATTTATTATTAACAGGTTGCAATACATAAATTAAGCTAAATATACCTTACAGATACATGTACACTTGCACACTCAATTAAATTCATTGTACCAATTAGCCCCAGTCTAAACAATGTCACCAGGACCTCAATTTAAATGGAGTAAGGGTATCCTATAGGCCAGGTCTAATTACACATTAACATCATCTTAATTCAAGACAAAAGTTATTTTCCAAGTGGAAAGGAAAGCGCTGTTATTAAAAATTTCACATGTATTTTATCCGATACAGATTAAATACGAAGCTGCGCATCTGAAAACCCCTCGGCTCTGGGCGCCAGCCATTCATAATGTATTCAATTTGAAGCAAGACTTCAGGAACACCAAGCAGTCAAGTGACAAATATACAGATTATGAAAAAATTTGCCATTAGAAATGGCCTCTAAGGTTTATGTCCAATCAGAGAAGTCAGTATTCATTACATAAGTCTGTTGATGCATCGATGATGTATACCAAATTTTGTCATAGAGCATTTGAAAATGATCAGAGATAGAGATCATTAATGATTTCGCATAAATTAAAGATGGCCGCCCATCCTTCCCACCACTCAGAGAAACTGATGTGGTTATTCATTGCAAGTGTCTTGATACATGGATGCTGTATACCAAGTTTCATATAGAACACTGAAATGGTATCAAAGATATACATCATCAAAGATTTTGCATAAATTAAAGATGGCCACCAAGGTTTCCGCCCAATCAGAAACACCAGAACTGCCATTTATCGTAAGTCTATTGATGCATCGATGATATATGCCAAATTTACATCGAGCACTCGAACGGTATCAGAGATAGAGATCATTAATGATTTCGCATAAATTAAAGATGGCCGCCCATCCTTCCTGCCACTCAGAGGAACTGATGTGGTTATACATTGCAGGTCTCTTGATACATCGATGCTGTATACCAAGTTTCGTATAGAACACTTGAATGGTATCAAAGATATATATCATTAAAGATTTTGCATAAATTAAAGATGGCCGCCAAGGTTTCCACCGAATCAGGGAAACTGGTTTGGTCATTCCTTTGAAGTTTCTTGATGCATCGATGATCTATACCAAGTTCACACACGGAACAGTGAAATGGTACCTAAGATACACAAGATTAATGATTTCGCATAAATTAAATATGGCCGCCAAAGTTTCCAACCAATCAGGTCCAGATTCAATAGGGTTCTGGGTCATGAGCATATGGATGTGCAGTGCAAGTTTGGTGTGCCTAGGGTAAGTCGTTCTAAAGATATCTTGGTAACGAGAAAGCTGTGATGGTTTCGCATAAATTAAAGATGGCCGCCAAAGTTTCCAACCAATCAGGTCCAGATTCAATAGGGTTCTGCGTCACGCGCATACGGATGTGCACTGCAAGTTTGGTGTGCCTAGGGTAAGTCGTTCTGAAGATATCTTGGTAACGAGAAAGGTGTGACGGACGGCCGGACAGACGGACAGACGGACAGACGGACGGACGGACAGACGGACGGACGTACATGACGACGACAATACCCTTCGGCCAAATTTTGGCCGAGGGGTAAAAATGGTAAAATTGATTTATTTCCCATTATTGCTCCCATTTATACATCTCATAAAAGCAACATCTGCAAGATACACAGTATAGTAGGTGTTACAAATATGTACATGTACAGTAAATACATTGATAACTGTTAGAATGGTACCCACACAATTGGCATTTGTTCCTGCCGGTACTGATTATTTTCCCAAACTAACTTCAGAATCGATCTGAAACATGACAAATACAATGTCTGGTGTCATGTGGTAATGTCTGCCCTATTGTGTGGGATGAGAGGATGTGTGTGTGTAAGAGAGGTCGGGGGGGTAACTAATGTTAGAACAGTCAGACAGCATGGATGATTCACTCAAGACTCCCCAAGCTGTCTGTGTGAGCTGCAGGTTACAGCGAGCTCACTGACACAATACTCCACAATTACTCTGCACACATATGCAGTCTCCCTACATGATGTAGTTGTACAGTTTAGCCACAGTACAAACAGGCACATTCATGAGTTCACATGACCCACAGGAAATAAACATGAGAATTGCACTGAATGAGCCTACAACATCCACAATTCTTTGCCTTTTGCTTGTTCAACAGAAGAACTATTAGGCAAAACACATGATTTAACTTTTAAGATTACCATGATTTCCTACATGCCCAATCACAGTTGATGCGTGTGGCACATAGCTACAATTCAAATTCTTCAGTTGAGCATGAAAATACAAGCTAAATGCGTGCCTGTGTAATATCCAATAATCGCATCGTATTTGAGGCCATATAAGATACAATTGATTTCATTGGTCGTATCAGCAGGTCACGTGGTTCGAGGAGTGACCTACATACTCATGAATACTCAGTCACTCATCGGGCAATAAAACAACCCCTTCCCACTCTCTGTCCACTGCTTTTATTTGAGTTGGCAAATAGTTTCATTGCCATGAAGAGCTGATCCGTCTGCAATCAGTCTTCAAGTTCAAACATCAATGTCTGCAATCAGTCTTCAAACACCAACACCCAGTCGAATTTCTCCTGGGTACCGCCATTCTCTTCGTATGGGTCACGTGATCTGCATGATACGTTGCCGATCACATGACACATAACAAAAAATAATGGAGGAGAAATTCAACTGGACGTTGATGTTTGAAGACTGATTGCAGACAAATCAGCTCTTTATGGCAATGAAACTATTTGCCGAACTCGATAAAAGCAGTGGACAGAGAGTGGGGAGGGGATGTTTTGTTGCCGGATAGAGCCGTATGACCCATGGAGCTGTGTTGTCCCGAAGTGTACATGTTTAGTTCAGTAAGAGGATTCATGGCGTAGTATGAACGAACGAAGCCATGTATTAACTTGTCTAGTATGTTAAAACTGTATTTGGGCTGGGCCAATGCCGAGGTACCATACCAGTTAAAAAAAAACATATGTTTTTTACCAACACAATAAAAAGCTAACACCTGTAAGAAAGTACCAAGGAAAAATGTCAACAACAACAATAATCTATGAATATACAGTCTCAGCAGTGCTGAGTCAAAAAAAAGTGGGTTCATATATCTAGTAGGCCAATCCATTTCGAGGTGAAACAAGGCAACCGAATAAAATTTGTGCTAATTGCCCAACTGATGGAGCCAGGAATCACAAGAATTCCAGACAGTGTATAAAACAGGAATCAATACGGCATGCCACCGGCCACGGGGCACTCCCGAGTCTGACAGACACTGTTGAGTGTGAAATCGACATGCATGCAGCTGAGCCAGTCACACAGCCAAGCCAGTCAGACAACGCTGAACGACACTCTACAAAAAAGACGCTCGATCTCGCTAAACCTACGGATAAATTGACAAGTAGACAGGATTTTACTTACGGTCTTTCTCATGGTCATACCCTACCACGGCAAAGTAATCTGCCAAGCGGGACATCTCAATAAACTCCGGCTATAATAATCCTCCCTCGCCCAATGTCATTACATCGTCGCCATTTTGATTCCCGAAACCCGACCGTGGCATCTGAGGTCCAAGGGAGGTAATTCTCAGCATACCGGCATATTCCACATACTTCACAATCATTGGAGTAAAAACATGAAAAAGGAACAAATGAATCTACTGTAAATGGAGGCAGAGACCGACACCTCTCATCAAAACATGGAATTTACTTAATACTTTTGATATGGATTAGATCTAGCAGGTCGCCAAAGTATCTTAGAATATAAACAAAATATGGGAAGGGGGATATGGAAAAATCGGGAGGGGGGGATATGGAAAAATCGGGGGGGGTTGGGATTGGGGCAAGAGTGACTAGAATTTCTGAGGGGTTAATGGATTGTTGGGGGAGGGGGAGTGACTCGGAGTGGGAATGATTGAGTGGTGGGAGTGTCTAGCTTCCTCATTCTAACAGAGTGCCATGAACAATCAAAATGGGGACCCTGGATATGATGGAGAAATGGAGCGAAACTTGTATTACAGAAATTGGACTTTTGTGACAAAAATACACTTTTTAAATTCAAATTTCCTGACAGCAAGTAAATTAATCTGTTTCATCTACTCAAATTTTAAAATGGGAGTCACCAGGTCCGTTTTCTTTCTTATCCACAAAAACATAATTATTTCACATTTTCCCATGTTTCTATATTATACATTGAGGTGATTTCCATCGCACAAATTTAATCAAATTCAAATACAATTGTTGCATTGTTGTTTAGCACAAACTATTAGACTATTCATGTGAAATGACATGCGAGGTGTCAATACTGCTCAGTCGTACCCCGTATTGTTAATATTCACGAGGAAATGTATTACTTCAATCACATAAATGTTCCAGCTTGCATACCTTTCTTCAGCGTTTGTTTTTCTTTATTATGCAAAATTATTATTATAAACAAAGTAATCCAATAGACCGTAAGGGCTTTTATTTGCAATCGGAACATATCGGTTGCTAATTCCAATCTGGGAATATTAGAATGAAAGGCTTGAACCCTTTAATAGAACATTGAGAAGGGTGGCAGAGTACACAAGAGCAGACATGAAGCCGGGAGAAAGGCAGAGAGAGCAGAGAGCGGGATCGACGTTGATGGGGTGTGTATGGGGGGAGTGACCATGCTGAGCATGGATAGATAGTAATAGTAAAAGGGCATCTTTGGTCTTATTTAAGAGGAGATAACTTTGCTAATGTTTGCTAATAGGCCTCCAGATCCTTCAATTACTCCAATGTTAATTTGACATCTCCGGGAATGTTTAGGGTAGGAATATTGGGGCAGGGGTGGCCATTTCTTTCTTGTGGATTTTACTATGGCCATTAGCTAATGTTTGCTAATAGGCCTCCAGATCCCCTTCAATTACTCCAATGTTAATTTGACATCTCCGGGAATGCCTATTGGGGCAGGGGTGGCCATTTCTTTCTTATGGATTTTACTATGGAGCGTGGGACCTTGTTTTCTCTGTATCACGCTGTAGAATACAATGGCAGGGGCCTCAAGTCCATGGGTTGACTTTCCCTGAAAAGTTCTGATTGTGCATGAGTAGTATAGTCTACCATTTTAAAAGCGCATTGACCTACTTATTTGTTCCCCCGGGTAAAATTTAAGGGGGAACCCAGGTTAAAGTATAGGAAGCAGCCATTTACGGCCTTTGACCTCTGAGGCCGTGTAGAGGTCAAGGCCGCTATAGTTCCAACAGGTGGCGCCCCCTCTTTCACCTCGAATTCCTCCGCGGTCTGGCGGTGATACGGTCGCTGGCAAAAGCTTCCGCGGAGAAAAAGTAGTCCCCAGACTTCAAATACGCTGCATGGTCCGATTGGGTCGAGTGAGGTATCAAAGTGAAGCATTCGTGAAGGGGCATCCACAAGCTCTACCAGGCATCCATTACGTTCTGCTTTGCGCCTCTCCATGTAGCGCTGTAAGGGTCTCACGGACTGTGCCGGAGTTGACCCGAGGTCATCTGTTGCCACAGTGAACGAACATGGCGACCGTCTAACTGGGCGAATTGATATCAGTCGCTTCTCACCGATATATATTTCCGCAACATATAGTTTTACGGTAATCTGTCAAAAAGCTGCCTTCAGACTGTGTGAAACTGGCGTTTTGGCATACACTGAATAACTGTTTAGTGTATTTCGAGATAAATATACATTTTGTGATCAGTAAAACAGTCAGATAGAACAGTTCTTGGTTTTACAAGAATCCTGTAAAAAATGGCGAGCGCGTAGCGCAAAGCACCCTGGGAGAGGATGGGGCATCCAGTCATGGGTTGGGTGCATGTAAAATTAGGATTTTTCCCGAAACTAAAAAAAGCGGAACACGGACTTTACCCCTAAAATAGGGGAAAACACCTATCAACCCTAGACAAAAGGGCTAATATCGGTCACCGGGCTTATTGGGACCTGCCTATCAAGTCAATGGGGTGGGTGCATGTAAAATTAGGATTTTTTCCCGAAACTATAAAAAGCGGAACACGGACTTTACCCCTAAAATAGGGGAAAACACCTATCAAACCCCAAATAAAATAACATTTTGTCCTCAGCTTATTGGCACCAATTAATGTCATCGTACAAAAAGGTAAACTAAGTGACTTTTTTCCTTAAAATATGAAAAAGGCTTTGAAATACTTTGACTTTAATTCAAAATAGGTGGAAACCTCATCAAACCTGTTTTCGTATGCCAGGCCATCGGTCCCCGGCTTAGTCAGCCTGTCATCCAAACAAAAGTGCTGCAAATTAGGATTGTTTTCAGAAAATATAAAAAGCGGAACTCGGACTTTACCCCTACAATAGGGGTCTGTATTATACAATATAAGGGGAAATGCCTGTATGGGGGGAGGGGTGGTCAAAAAAATTTGTGGGCTTTACTATGGCTTGTGGGGTCTCGTTTTTCTCGTCTCGCCAAGAAAATGACAATGGGAAGGGTCCCGGAGCGAATCGTTGAAATTTTTGGGAAAAGTCACCGAGGTCTGTATATAGGCTCATACTGGCTATATGGGGGGAGGGGTGGTCAATTTTTTTTTGTGGGCTTTACTATGGGTTGTGGGGTCTCGTTTTTCTCGTCTCGCCGAAAAAAACACAATGGGAGGGGTCCCGGAGCGAAGCGGTGAATTTTTTGGGAAAAGTCACCGAGGTCTGTATATAGGCCTATAGGCTGGCTATGGGGGGTATAGGTCCAACCTGGAAAATTCACACACGTTCATTGTGATATGGGTTGTTTGGTCTTGTTTTTCACGTCTCGTCATTTAGAACACTATGGGAAGGGTCCCGGAGCGAAACGGTGAAATTTTTAGAAAAGTGCCATATACCGTAGCCCATATAGCTCCATACTGGCTGGGGGGCTCTCGATGGCCGAGTGGTCTAAGGCGCTTCGCTGGTGACCGCTAGCCTCACACCGCTGAACCGGCATGGGTTCGAGCCCAGTTGGTCCATGTGTGAAAGTTTGTCAGTTACTTGCCGAAGGGCGGTGGTTCTCTCCGGGTACTCCGGCTTCCTCCCCCAACCAAACTGACTGTCACCATATGAGTGAAACAAACTTGAGTGTGACATTCAGCCAAATTCCCTCCTCCCTCCATACTGGCTATATGGGGGTATAGGTTCAACCTGGGAAATTCACACACGTTCATTGTGATATGGGTTGCTTGGATTTGTTTTTCACGTCTAGTCATTTAGAACACGATGGGAAGGGTCTCGGAGCGCAACGGTGAAATTTTTGGAAAAGTACCATATAGCCCATATAGTCCCATACTGGCTATATATGGGGGTATAGGTTCAACCTTGGAAATTCACACACGTTCATTGTGATATGGGCTGTTTGGATTTGTTTTTCACGTCTCGTCATTTAGAACACGATGGGAAGGGTCCTGGAGCGAAACGGTGAAATTTTTGGAAAAAGTTCACCGAGGCCTGGGTAGGCCCATAGGCCTATACTGCATGGCTATGGGGGTATAGGCCCATACGGGGTGGACGTTTTGGAGTCTAGGTGAGCCCCTAATGATCCTATGATGTCGTATGAGGTCTTATTTTGAAGCTCTCGTAGAGGAGCATCCGACTGGACTAATGGTTCGTCCGTTTTCAATAGTCTGCGCATGCGCAGTCTGGCCGTAGTATAGAAAGCGGCCATTTTGGGTGGTATGTGGGTGTGTGTTTGGGGTAGAGATGGACCGCTATGGATCCGAATGGGTCGTGGAAGGTGTCAAAGTGAAGCTTGTGTGGGTTACAGTCAGAATGGTGTGTTTTTAAGTGCAAGTCGCGTCAATCTGCGCATGCGCAGTTGGTTGTAGTAAGTAAAGTGGCCATTTTGGGGCAGTACAGGAAGGTATATGGGGTCGAGATGCGTCCTGGAAGGTGTCATCTTGTAGCTCTCGGGGTGTGGACCCCGATTTGAGGGTTGCCCACGTCACCTGTGACGTCATCGATGACGTCATCAGTACGAGTAGTAGCGAAAGTGGGAATTTTGGGGCAGTGAAGGAAGGTATTAGGGGTAGAGAGGGACCATCTTTGGTCCGAATGTGTCTAGGGAAGTGTCATGTTGTAGCTCTCGGGGTGTACATCCCGATTTGAGGGATGTCCGCGTCACCTGTGACGTCATCGGTAACGTCATCAGTACGAGTAGTAGCGAAAGTGGGCATTTTAGGGCAGTACAGGAAGGTATTTGGGGTAGAGAGGGACCATCTTTGGTCCGAATGTGTCTAGGGAAGTATCATGTTGTAGCTCTCGGGGTGTACATCCCGATTTGAGGGATGTCCGCGTCATCTGTGACGTCATCGGTGACGTGATCAGTACGAGTAGTAGCGAAAGTGGGCATTTTGGGGCAGTGAAGGAAGGTATTTGGGGTAGAGATGGACCATACTTGGTCCGAATGCGTCGTGGGAGGTGTCATCTTGTAGCAACGCCCGCCAACACCAAGCTCAATGATTCAACGCCCTGGTGAAATAGCTCAGAAGCTCTGATTTTCTAGATATTCCATGGAATTATCACTCATTCTTCGAAATGCAGTGACGTCCGTCGTTACGCCTTAACAGACCGGAGAGAGTACAACGACAGCAGCAACAACAAGGATGACACATGAGAGAACAACAACAACAAGAAGTTTATTTCATATAGTTTATTCTCCCCAATGTTACATCATACCCACGCGTTGGGTATATTTACAATTCAAGAAGACTCTTGTCCAATCAGAGGCCACCATTTGCATTTGTCATATTCGTTCCTGTCCGTTAGATGTATTCTTGTCCAATCAGAAGTCTCCATTTCAGAAAGTTCCATCTTCGGCCATGTTCGCTCTGAACCGTTTATTCTAATCATCGTCGGGCAGGCCAGGATACCGTCGAGGCCACATATCCTCAGATAGTTGTTTGTGCATTCTGAGTATTTATCAGTGCATGGGTGAATACATTCATCCGATTGGAAGATTCCGTAATTTTGTCACGAAGAACGTAACATTGGTGACCCTCTCTACGACCCACTTGGTGTTGGGGCGCTGTTGATAGGCCCATTCCAAGACATCCAATTGGTCCATTTGGTCCAGCACGGGCTCTAGCGACGCCCGGGTAATGATGGTAAACGGTTGGTCAAATACCCGGATGTTACTGCTCGGGTAAAAGTATCGGACTTGGTCTGTCTCCTTATGCTGCAGCACATAACCAAACGCCAGATTCAATTTGAAGGACGTAGCTTGGTCATTGAAGATGGCTTCCACGTAGTTGCGTAGACGGGTGAGGCCAGTCAACCGGAAATTGTAGATATCTTGAATAGGGCGATGACGGAGGAAACAGTGCCGTATCATGGGCCAATGGCGCCGATAGATGTCACTCACTGGATGGGCGTCCTGTAAGAGACCGCTGGGAACATCCACCGCATCTTCCAGAAAATGTTCGTTGTTGTCAGGCGTATGACTGGGAACAGTAATGCTAGGGACCGGCTGGATATCTAGGCTCTTCTGAACTGTGGGTATAGGCGGGCTCTCCGTGATGGCATCACCAGTGGCATTCGTCTCCCCGGGTTCATCTTCAGTGGGTCTGTCCCTCCTGGGTGCCTCTTTAGTGGAAAGTTGTCCCTCATGCCGTGGTGACGGACCATGAATCAAACGCTCATGCCGTCTTAACTGACTGGGTCGTTTGAAGAGTTGACCACATTCTTCGCATGGACGCTTGGGTGGCCCATGAATTGAACGTTCATGGCACTGTAAATGATCCGGGCGCTGAAACGACAGTGTACATATCGTACAGCTATACCGGGCGGTTCCGTCGTGCTTGGTAGCCTCATGGCGGCGCAAGTCGTGAAGACGAGTGAATGATTTCGAGCACCAAGTGAACATCTTGGTGGTTGACAGAGTGTCTGATGAAACGGCCAGGCCGCTTCCCTTTTATAGCAAGCTAGCTGGTATTCTATTTTTAGCACAATCAGTTCAACTTGGACATTCCGTGTCTTTTCGGTGACGTCCGTGACTATTCGGGCACCTCCGTGTCTCTTCGGTAACCTCCGTGTCTTTTCAGCAACCTCCGTGTCTCTTCGGTCACCTCCGTGTCTTTTCGGTGACGTCCGTGGCTCTTCGGGCACCTCCGTGTCTCTTCGGTAACCTCCGTGACATCTTCGGTCACCTCCGTCTCTCTTCGGTGACCTCTGTGACATCTTTGGTAACCTCCGTGTCTCTTCGGGCACCTCCGTGACATCTTCGGTCACCTCCGTGTCTCTTTGGTCACCTCCGTAACTATCCGGCTGTTCAGGTGTAAACCCCGATGTACCCGTATGGAACACACAGCTAAAGGACCCGGATAGAAGTACCCGGATGTAGGCGCGGACGTCATTGACAAGAGCCCGGATGTACAAGAACCCGGATGTACCCGGATGTTTACGAATGTTACACCATTCCGGATTTCTATCAGGTCCATGTCCAGAAGCTCTCATGTCCTGCATGTGAATAGTCATATTGTGTGTGTATGCATGTGTGCATGCGTCTGTGTGTGCGTGTGTGTGTGTGTGTGCTTGTGTGTGTAGACGTGTGATTGCGAGTGTGTTTACGCGTGTGTGTGTATGCGTGTCTTGGTGCGTGTGTGTGTGTGTGTGTGTGTGCTTGTGTGTGTAGGCGTGTATGTGTGTGCGTGTGTGTGTGTGTGTGTGCATGTGCGTGTGTATGTGTATGTGTATGTATGCCTCTTGTGTGTGTGTATGTGTGTGCTTGTGAGTGTGTTTACGCGTGTGTGCATGCGTGTGTGTGTGCGTGTGTGCGCGTGTGTATGAGTCTGTGTGTATGTGTGCATCGCGTCTGTGTGTATGTGTCTATGCAAATATCACTTCCGAGCTCTGAGCTCCACACGCTTTGAGCTCCAAGAGCGCGCGCAGTGGTCAAAGGTCAGTTCGGGTCACGTGAACGGAAGCGGAAGTGACCTCACAGAGGTCATATGCAAATGTCACTTCCGAGCTCTGAGCTCCAAGAGCTCCGATCGCACCCACACCCTGGTGTACCCTATGCCCTACGGGCTATAGGGTACAGAGTGCACCAGGTATGTGTGCCCAGTGGTGGTGGTCGTGGTGGTGGTGTGGTGGTGTGGTGGTGTGTGGTGGTGGTGGTGGTGGTGGCGTTGACGGGCGTCAACGCCCGGTGGTGGTGGTGGTAGTGGTGGTGTGTGGTGGTGGTAGTGGTGATGGTGGTGGTGGTGGTGGTTGCATACACACACACACGCATACACACAGACGCATACACGCATACACACATACACACAGACGCAATGCACACATACACAGACTCATACACACGCACACAGACGCACACACACACGCATACACGCACACGCGTAAACACACTCGCAAGCACACACATACACACACACCCAGAGCCATACATACACATACACATACACACGCACAGACGCATGCACACATGCATACACAGACACACACACGCACACACACGCGCGCACATACAGACGCATGCCACCATGCATACACAGACACACACACACACACACACATACACACAGACACACACGCATACACACAGGCGCATACACACGCACGCGCACACACGCGCACACACACGCATACACGCAGGCGCATACACACACATACACGCTGCACACACACACACACACACACACATACACACACACACAGACGCATACACACATGCATACACACACAATATGACTATTCACATGCAGGACATGAGAGCTTCTGGACATGGACCTGATAGAAGTCCGGAATGGTGGAACATTCGCAAACATCCGGGCACTTTTACATTCGGGGACTTTTACATCCGGGTACATCCGGTTTCTTGTACATCCAGGCTCTTGTCAATGACGTCCGCGCCTACATCCGGGTACTTTTATCCGGGTCCTTTAGCTGTGTGTTCCATACGGGTACATCGGGGTTTACACCTGAACAGCCGGATAGTTACGGAGGTGATCGAAGAGACACGGAGGTGACCGAAGATGTCACGGAGGTGCCCGAAGAGACATGTAGGTTACCGAAGATGTCACGGAGGTCACCGAAGAGACACGAGGTGATCGAAGATGTCACGAAGGTTACCGAAGAGACACGGAGGTGCCCGAAGAGTCACGGACGTCACCGAAAAGACACGGAGGTGACCGAAGAGACACGGAGGTTGCCGAAAAGACACGGAGGTTGCCGAAGAGACACGGAGGTGCCCGAATAGTCATGGACGTCACCGAAAAGACACGGAATGTCCAAGTTGAACTGATTGTGCTAAAAATAGATCACCAGCTAGCTTGCTATAAAAGGGAAGCGGCCTGGCCGTTTCATCAGACACTCTGTCAACCACCAAGATGTTCACTTGTACTACGTGCTCGAAATCATTCACTCGTCTGCACGACTTGCGCCGCCATGAGGCTACCAAGCACGACGGAACTGCCCGGTATAGCTGTACGATATGTACACTGTCGTTTCAGCGCCCGGATCATTTACAGCGCCATGAACGTTCAATTCATGGGCCACCCAAGCGTCCATGCGAAGAATGTGGTCAACTCTTCAAACGACC
>JAVTVY010001597.1:0-32711 GCA_036873755.1 Hanleya hanleyi | reverse complement strand
TCTACCCCAGCAACAGCACCACCACCACCACCACCACCACCACCACGTGACAGACCGCTGACCTCAGCACCGCTCCAACAGCCGGGTGAGGTAGCCCCCACAGCCCCACAGTGGGTGGAAGACGAAGTGCTGAAGAGTGTACCTGCATCGTTCAAGAAACAAGCTGGCCTGGTATTACAATGGATGAAACAGAATCCTAACATGACTTGGAATGATAAAGGCGAACTCCTGGTACAGAATCAGGTGGTCCCGGCACCCACATGACGGATTTAGTGAATGATCTGATGCGTCAACGCAGATCGCACACGGATCCTCGAGGATGGGAGGTCTTCGCTCAAGGCTTGAAAGACATGCATGTACCACAGGAATTGGTGGGGAACCCCCACCGCTGGGCCTTTATGCAGCAAACCCAGCAATCACCGAGTGGCCCACTACCTTCTTGGGAAGTCGAATGGGAACCGGAGTCACCCCCAAAACACCACCACAACGGGCACTTTCTTTTCGCGCCTATAAAAAAACACCCTTGATCAAGACACCCCACATCTCCAGAGCCGTGACACGTAGCAAGTCACCGCGACGAACACGACGCCGCACACAACCGCCCAAGGCGTGGAAGACCTATTAAAACCAACAGCAGCAGCAGGACAGCTCACTCGCCATGTTTTACCTGACCCTACCCAGTAACAGTTCGCTGGATGTGTTTCCTGACAACACCGTGGCCAAGTACGTCACCCAGTTACCGCAACCGTTACATTTACCTGGACGCTGGGAATGTGCCCTCGTGGATGTCCAATACCCTTACTCGTCGTACAACGTGCGAGCCAATGAAGTGTGGTACGAGGTGACCTACGAAGGCAAAAACACCCGACTCACCCTGTCCGAAGGCCAATACGATACCCCCAAAGAGTTCATGGGTGGGCTGTCAAGACCGATGCATGATAAGGCGCTACGGGGGGTGACGGATAGTGCAGCACGCCTGATAGCCTTGCGCTTCAAGAGAAACGTGTTCTTCGATGTCAACGTACACAACGACAAGGCACAGCTTACCCTCACCGATACCGTGAATGTGAAACTCAGTCCTTCACTACAGCAAATGCTGGGTTTCGATCTACAGACGTTCGCTGGTCCCACCCAACACCATGGCGAGATGCCGATGGATATGAAGTCGGGTATGTACGGACTCTACGTCTACTCGGACGTGGTTGACAACCACATCGTGGGCGATATCAACACACCTCTGTTACGGGTGGTCCCCATTAAAAAGACGTATGGCGATCAAGTCACCCACAGTTTCAACCATATCATGTACCTGCCCGTACGACATACCGACATCAACACGATCACGGTGGATATAAGAGATGACACGGGACGAGCGGTGGCATTCGAACGAGGAAAAGTGGTGCTGAGACTTCATTTTCGACAAGCACGTGCTCCCCACTTTGCATAATGAAAGTACCTTACGAGTGCGATGCACGCAGCTATGCCGACTATTATGCCCAACAGGCCGGGGGTGGCTTTCCGGTCTTTAGCGGTGCACGCATGCAACGAGGACATGGACTGGGGAACATACTCGGCAGCATTGTGAAAACGTTCCCGCCCTTGGTGACGCGTGGGGTGAAAGCAATCGGCAAACAAGCGGTACGCAGTGGACTGCAAGTGGCCGGTGATGTCTTGGGGGGTACGGCACCCAAAGAATCCTTGAAACGACGGGCCAAAGAAGCGGGAGGCGTCTTGGTGGCCAAAGCACAACGCACCGTAGGGAATAAAAGAGCTGCCCCACCGAGATCACGCACCAGTCGACGACCGACCCAGCGATGACGCACATCCAAGAAGACCCGGGATATCTTTTCTTAAAACATGGCCTTAATCCACGCCGAGTCCTGCCCCTCCACCAACAGTGAATTTGATTTGTGGACCGCGCCGCCCACACAAACCAGTGTCGAACAAGGATTATGGGTGGAGTATCTCCCGCTCTCCAGCATCAACGAAACCGGGCCCATCGAGTTCACCATCAGTAATGCGGATACGGCCTATGTGGATTTAGCCCATACCTACTTGTATGTGAAAGCCAAGGTGGTCAATGGAGCTGGCACCAGAATCGCTGACCAAGCAACGGTGGGCCCGACGAATCTCTGGCTGCACTCGATGTTTCAGCAGGTGGATATTTTTCTCAGCGACAAACTCATCAGTGACTCCACCAACACGTACCCCTATCGAGCCTACATCGAGACACTGCTGTCGTATGGCCGAGAGGCTAAAAAATCTCAGCTGACAACCGCTTTATTCTACAAGGACACGGCCGAGCACATGGACACGGCGGACAATGGGGGATATAACAAACGGAAGGCTTTCACTGCGAACAGTGCCTCGGTGGATATGATAGGTCGACTGCATGCAGACATGTTCATGCAAGACCGGTACCTCTTGAACAAGACCCCCATCAAAATCCGACTGATACGGGCGCCTCCCACCTTCGCCTTGATGGCCACTAACGTAGAGGGGCATGTAGCGGACTATAAGATTGTCATCCAAGACGCAGTCCTGTATGTCCGAAAAGTGAAACCGAATCCAGTCGTTCAATTGGGACACATGAAAGCCTTGGAAACAAAACCAGCCCAGTACCCTATCCGACGTGTGCAAACCAAAGTGTTCTCTGTGTCTGCTGGAAATATGAGCGCCAACAAAGAAAACCTGTTCTTGGGGGAACTACCCAAGCGATTGATCCTGGCCTGTGTGAAAAATACCAGTTTCAGCGGAGCCTACCCAGAGAACCCGTTTGACTTTAAACATTTCGGCATCAATTTTGTGGCCCTGCATGTGGATGGACAACAGGTGCCAGCCACGGCCTTAACCCCGAACTTTGGGCGGAGGAATTTCATTCGAGCCTATCAGAGCCTGTTTACAGCCACCGGTCAAATCAACCAGGACGAAGGGAATAAGATCAGTCGGGAGGACTACGCGAACGGATACACGTTGTTCTGTTTCGATCTGACCCCCACCTTAGAGAACGACCATCAGCTGGCCCTGACCAAGCAAGGCAATTTACGGTTGGAAATCCACTTTGCACGAGCCCTGGCGACCACCGTCAATGCGATCTGCTACGCCGAGTTTGACAACATCATTCAAGTGGACAAGGCGCGCAACGTCCTGTGTGACTTCTCCACCTAACATGGATACAGACCAGATAACCACCGTGCTGGAGAATGACCCAGAGACACGTAGGGTCTTTCAAGGGGTGTTTGCCCGAGATGTGTTTCCATTAGACCGTATGTATCCGGCTGCTTACGTTCTCAACACGGACCCGATGGATCGACCCGGTGAACACTGGGTGGCCGTGTACTTGACAGAACAGCAGGGGGAATACTTTGACCCGTACGGTCTGCCACCCCTCCATCCTGATTTAACAGACTTCATGGATCAAGGCACAGAGACGTGGTGTTGGAACAGTCAAACGTTGCAAAGCCTGACCAGTGGCGTGTGCGGACAATATTGCTTGTTTTACCTGTACCATCGATGCCGGGGAACACCCTTATCTACTATCGTACAGATGTTTGACGAGTACTCCCAGGCCGAGGACCGCGATGTACTCGTCTATGACTGGGCCGCCCATCATTTCAATGTACAAGCCCCGTTCTGGGCTTAAGTTAATGACAAGCCCCTTGTTCTGGGCTTCAATGTACAAGCCCCTTGTTCTGGGCTTCAGTTAATTACAAGCCCCTTGTTCTGGGCTTCAGTTAATGACAAGCCCCTTGTTCTGGGCTTGAGTTTTCACGTGGTTGTTCTCACGTTGTTGTTGTTCACTGAATAAAAAAATGAGATCTCACCAAAAAACCCTGTCTTGTGTGTTTTATTCCTAATGCATCAATGCCCAATGTGGACATTCAGTCAAACTGAAATCAGTGGTGTAGGATGGGGTCAAAATGTAACCCATCAAGTTTAGAAGGCAAGAGCACTATAGTAAAAAATAGAGAACCAATGAAATCAGCCTACAGACCAAGTATGTGTCTTTGGTCTAGGTTTGGAGCGGGCATTTCATTGAGGTACGTGTATACGGTGAGTGAAGAGACTCGTCCAACACGTATAGATTATGACTATAAGTTCTATGAGCATAATGCATGAAAGTGGCTTTAAACACCGTATTAGTCAATCAGTGGCCTAGAATGGAGCCAAAGGTAACCCATCCATGTCCAGAAAAACATTACCCGGGTGTACAAGAACCCAGATGTAGGCGCGGACGTCAGCGAAAGCACACCGTGAATACCCCAATTCCATTGCGGATTGTTCGATCGCTGATTGGTTCTTTTTCTCGACCGCTGATTGGCTCTTTTTCTCGACCGCTGATTGGTCCAAATGGAACTGCCCATCTTTCCCAGGTTCATCTAGAATCCCCCTAGAATCTAGAATTTTTTATTGTGCTCAAGCTCTGACCATAGCGATGCCGCAACATTGTCTCATTGGACATTGGACCGTCTGACCTGGAGGTCACCCTTTGACCTTTTGACCCGCGTCCGCGCGCGCGCGCACTGCCGGGGATGACGCGGGATGACGCGCGCGCGCGCGCGCTCGCGCTGCGGGGCGCTGGGGCGGGGCGGGAAAACACAAAACCCACCGGCGATTGAACATACGGACGTCTAAGAGGAAACATTAGGAACTCTTCTATGTTTGGAGGTAGTTTTTAGTGAAAAACCCGGAAGTGACGTCATACAGGGTCCAGTTTTCGACACTGAGTGACCACATCCGACAAAATGGCCAGTTTTCGACACCGGATGTGCCGCCATCTTGAACATACGTGCCGCCATCTTGGATATGTCCCATAATGCACCGGGTCAAAATACTCGCTTCTGATTGGACGAGAGCTCTGGGACGGATTTGAAATACTCGCTTCTGATTGGACGAGACCTCCGTATTGCATCTGCGCATGCGCAGAATGATATTCCTACCGCACACCCAACCCATCAGATGCCCCTTCACGAATGCTTCACTTAGATACCTCACTCGACCCCATTGGTGCATTAGGGGCTCCCCTACATCCCAACACGGCTATTTTCATACACTTGGGCCATCGCGCATGCGCAGAATGCCGATAGTTCAACCCCACACCCAGCCCATCAGATGCCCCTTCACATAAGCTTCACTTTGATACCTCACTCGACCCCATTGGTCCATTAGGGGCTGCCCTAGCTCCCAACACGGCTATTTCCATACTCTTGGGCCACCGCGCATGCGCAGAATGCCGATAGTTCAACCCCATATCCAGCCCATCAGATGCCCCTTCACGAATGCTTCACTTTGATACCTCACTCGACCCCATTGGTCCATTACGGGCTCCCCTAGCTCCAACACGGCTATTTCCATACCCTTGGGCCACCACGCATGCGCAGAATGCCGATAGTTCAACCCCACGCCCAGTCCATCAGATGCCCCTTCACGAATGCTTCACTTTGATACCTCATACGACTCCATTGGCCCATTAGGGACTCCCTAGCTCCAAAACCGCTATTTCCATACCCTTGGGCCACCGCGCATGCGCAGAATGCCGATATTTCAACCCCACACCCAGCCCATCAGATGCCCCTTCACGAATGCTTCACATCGATACCTCACTCGACCCCACCGGACCAGTAGTCAATCTCCTAGCTCCAAAAAGGCTATTTTCATACCCTTTGGCCTCCGCGCATGCGCAGAATGCCGATAGTTCAACCCCGCGCCCAGCCCATCAGATGCCCCTTCACCTAACCTTCAATTTGATACCTCACTCGACCCCATCGGACCCTTAGGGGCTCCCCTAGCTCCAAAAAGGCTATTTTCATACCCTTCGGCCGCCGCGCATGCGCAGAATGACGATATTTCAACCCCACACCCAGCCCATTAGATGCTCCTTCACCTAACCTTCACTTTGATACCTCACTCGACCCCATCGGACCATTTTATCTAGGGACTACTTTTTCTCCGCGGAAGCTTTTTCCCGAGACCGAATCACCGCCAAAACCACGGCCAAACCGCATCACCGCGCATGAATACATTTTTTTTTTTTTTTTGCCGGAACTTTTTTTTTGCCCGAACATGCCCGAACATGCCCGAACCACGCCGCCATCTTGCTTTACAACAGGGACGACACCTCAACCAATCAAATTCAACCTCACACTTACACCTCAACCAATCAAAAGCCTCGTTACAAAACCAACCAGTT
The DNA here is from genome assembly GCA_036873755.1 of Hanleya hanleyi. NCBI lineage: Eukaryota > Metazoa > Mollusca > Polyplacophora > Lepidopleurida > Hanleyidae > Hanleya > Hanleya hanleyi. The sequence continues at coordinate 26,521 of JAVTVY010001597.1, read as the reverse complement.
GTGACGTCATAGTTACATCCGGGTGAAATTTACGTTTAGTTGCTCTATATACACTACTGTCGCCAGTCGCCGCGCGCCGGAGAGGTCCACGGCGCGTGGCGAGTGGCGAGTTTCACTACAGTCAAAAGTCGCCAGTCGCCGTGCGCCGTGGTTCATCCGGCGAGTGGCGCGCGGCGAGTTTTTCCAGGTTAAAAGATAGAACGAAACTCGCCGTGTTTTACAGCGGGTGGCGACTGGCGAGTTTTTGCAGGTTAAGAGATAGCAAAAAGTCGCCAGTCGCCGCACGCCGGAGAGGTCCACGGCGCGTGGCGAGTGGCGAGTTTCTAAAAGTCGCCACGCGACGCAAACTTGGCCCAAATAGAACACCATAGTCTGGTGCTCCACGCATTTATCTGTTTATTGATGCCCTCAGTTGACAAACTCCTCCACCAGTCCCTCGATCTATAGCTACACGTATGCTGATCTCAGCCCTGCTCCAGTAGTACCCTCCATGATCCCGTGGCTCATTTCAATATTTGAAGCTCTGCTATTTTTAGTTTGGGCTTTCACCATTGAAAAGATATTATAAATACTAGTAATGGACAATAAATCGCCAGAGTAGCACATCCCGACAAGAAGAGGACACCATGACATCTTCTGAGAAAACAATGCAAATTTGCTCGCATTTATTGGGACAGGTATTCCTTAATATCTAAGTTCTCTCGTCTAAGAGGTGACGATAGGAACGAAATGAAACAGCCATTGACTGGTTCTTCAAATGGTAAATTCATTTTAGGACATGGGATAATAGGTAGATTAATGCGCCTGAAGTTTTGGAGAATTGGGTAAAAAAGAATCAAAAGTTATGAAGGAAAACGACCTTTATCACCTTCATTTTAGAGAGCGGAATACGTTCCTATGTGTAGAGGATCTAATGTAGCCACCTGCAGTATCTAAGTTATATACAGACTAGATGACGAACAGCAAGGAGAGATCGAAGGGACTCGAATTCACGACGCCTATGGCACCAGTCGCCTGGATACTCCCAATTAGACGCAACATTACAAGGATGGTGGAAAATGATGCCGGCGTACTGACAGGAAGTCATATGACCCCACAGACAACAGGACTACATATTTCTAAAAACATCACAAGAACCAAAAGTAATCCCTATGATGATTTGTATCCCAACCACGCTTTAATGTAGCTGTTTATGTGGACATTTTGAATGACATGACCACACGGTCCCTCGCACCGGCTTGAGCGCGGTATTAGATACAACTATTTGTTTTACCCCAACCTGTAACTTATTGTTGTGTTCAAGCGAGAACCTGCAATCCGCATCTTACAAACAGACCGATACGTGAGCCCCGATGGAAATACTCCACTTCCCACGGATGAAGATTTACTCCGCATCTGAACATTTGTTTGGTGATATTTTGATATGAGAAAAGCTGCTTTCTTTAGTGAACATACTGCATCATGCTTGTGATATTAGAAAACATAGTGAAACCCATTGATTGAGGGAATTGCAATTCTTCATATCCTTCCTTCTGTTTCTCTCTACAGGACCGAGCCTCGGAGAAGAAGTATTAGTTTCGGCAAACCAGGTCAGTGTGTTTCCACATTTGGATTCTTGAACAGAAACACACGCACATTCAGGGTTTATTCCTCAAAGTCCAGGCTATTCAACTACAATTTATTTTCAGCGATCTCAGCTTGGACCAATTCTTGAATTCCAGAGCATTCACCACTCGTTTGTCTCCCGGTAATTGAATTGTAGTTATACACCATGAAATTTAGGGAAAATCCCTGTAATTCACGAATAACTTTAAAGAGTGTACGCGTCTGTTCATCATGTAGGTTCAGATATTTCACGGTTATACAGCGTTACTCATCAAATCATCAGACATACGATTTGGTAAAATACAAGTACCTTGTCGAGAATCGTGAAATACTGAGTTGGTTTTTTTTTCCTTCATCCAGGATTTGGATTCATTTGATAGGAATTGATGGTCTGTCACTTCAGTGAATGTATAATTTACAGCTGCAAAATTGCGTGACTGGTTCGTCGTTCATGAAAAAACGGGTCCAGCTCTCGCTACTTAAACTTTCGATACCGGTAGTGTGCGAAATATGGATATTCACCATTCATGTGGCACCATGTGTCGATTCTCACGGCGCCAAGCCATTTTATCCGGTAATATATTTTATATGTGTTATCTGCAAAATATTTTAGATATGAGGTGATCGAATTATTAGAGAGCTTGCCATAACCTTTAATGATATGAAGGGCTGGTTGCCCCAGTGTCAGGATAATCTGATTCGGTCGTCGTAATATAACTGAACGGATGTTGACAGTGACGTTGAAATCATACTCACTCGCTCACCCACATTTAACAGTTTGAAGAAACATTGTTCATATCTATTCACTGATTAAGACGCTAAACAAAAACAAACAAAACAATTTCTTTAATAATCTAATTTCAGGAGGAGACATTATAGACGATACTACAATGGAGAAGCCTCTGGTGAGTTTATTGCAATCCATGAACAGCGCATGTCTATTTCCGCCCTATGACTTGTGTGGTTACTCTGCGGAAGGGAAACATCCAACGCCGTCTACAGAACAGTTGTTTTATAAGTAAAAGATCGTGAAAAGTTCGAAATCAATAACTCGCTTATTGGATGAGACCGTAGAATGTTCATATTTAGTGGACCGTGCTTCATCAGTTACACGATTTGAGACATTAATCTTAATCTCTATGCGGTTTTCTCATGATATAGCCAATGCTATACTATTGAGATCAACGCCATAGGTACCATCCAGAAGTTCAAACCAGAGAAAACGTTTGCAATCCCATTCAATCTTACAAGATATATAAACTATTTACAAATAGGGATGCCGATTCCCTATCGCTATTGTCCTGAAACCTGATGACGTAGCCTCCCTAAATCCATGACAATAAAATCCTACCTCTATCCCTTGATGCAATGTAGGCCCACAACATCCATGATAATTAAATGCCTGGCGGGGATCTTTAAACAATTCAATTAGCCTGTCACCTCCCTAATGTAACACGACACCAACTTAATTGCCAGCGCGAGTCCCTTGACTGGCACAGTCGGAAGAGCAAGCTTTAATTTGGTGCATCGGGTTACATGTAGGACTTAACGCCTTGCGGCACATATACTTTGCGTTGGCAATGACTATTTCATTGGTTTCGTGTTACATATGCGATGTTAGATTGCTGGATAAGTGATCACGTGTCATGCAGATGAATGAAGACACAAGTCATCACGTGATTGAGAGAGATATAATACGTGATCAGGGTTTGGGACCATTGCTTTTATACAGGGTTGGCCTGCCTGTAGAATCGTGCAACCCGTTGCGCACTTCACAAATTCGACCTTTATTTGTCGCAGAGAGACGGGATACATTGGATACTTGTATAATAAATAGCTTGTAGCTAGCGGGAATTCCCCTTTGGCTCAGTCGGTAGAGCGCTGGATTCGTAAGCCAGAGGTTGAATGATCGGTCGGGTTTCTCCTTGTCCTTTACATTAACGCAGTGACACTTTGAGCTTACTGCTTTTGTCTTCTATTTTCAGTTTCCAGCATCAAGAAGTCCGCCTCCACCGTACCAAAGCAGACCAGCTACTAGAAGACACAGGACAGAAATCATCGATGGTGTCGCTTATGATGGCAGAAGTTATGACGAGAGTGAGCCCACTTTTTCGGTTCAAATTAATCTGATATTTATATCCGATTATTTTTAGGATGACTCTTTCATGGTAAAGTACATATACTAGCGCTGGATTGGGCCAGTCCTGTGTGAGACACGAACCTGCGCCCTCAGCCTTGGCGCCAAATTGCCAGCAGTAAATGCAAGCGCTCTAAACCACTCGGCCACCTCAGCTTCCACTAAAGAGAAAGTTCGGAGATCGGAGTCTAGATTACGTCCTCTCAGATAGACTGAATAAGGGCATAGCTTCTCAAGCTGATATTAAGCCGTATAATGGAGTCTCCGAATATCCTCTGTTTTGCAAGCTTAGGTGAACGAGTGGCTTAGAGCTCTTGCCTTTTACTGCTGACGAGTTGATGCAAAACTCTGAGGGCGTGGGGCCAACACAAGTGTTTGTGCTTTAACAAGACAGTGTCGCCCTAAAAATGATTGGATACAAATATTACTTACTTTCTAAATGGCATTAGTATATCTGATATTTTCTCCGCATTCTTTCGATGTTGTTACTACTATTATTTTGATATATGTATAATATATTGACAAATAGTCTTTGTTTTAGTGGGCTTGCAACGTTTATATTTTCTTATACATTTATAATTTCTCTCCTTCTTTTTTATCCAGAGACTGGAATATTTTATGTGATCAACACACATACAGGTCAGAGGAAAATCAGCAATGAGTCGAACCGAACTTCTACCGCGAACAGTTTTGGAAAACAGCACCAGGAGAAAGGGACAACCTTGCCACATGACTTAAGCATGTCGCTGGAGGGGAGTTCAGACAGATACAGCATCGACTCGTTCGCAAGTACGTCCACCCTTCAACTGAAGGCCCTCGCAACTGAAGACGTGAAATCGGAGTATGTCCTCGCCAGACCTTCCAAGGGCGACGCAAATGCTAGATTATCCCGACAGAAAAACACATCAATCGGCTCAGGATTGAACGTCGACGTCACTCCGGACATTCCACTGACCCCAGTATTGTCCCACAAACAACGCGAATCTACTTTATAAGAAATGGCGATTTGGAAGTAAGGTTAAAAGGAATGTTAATTGATTCCTATTGGGCTATCAGGCTATACCATTCAAAATAAGATATTTGATGACATTTAGAAAGTATAACAGTAGTTTTGTTAGTTTGGGATTACACTATCTTTGTAGAGTACAGATTCTAGTGCTGATGCTTTGTTGGTCGTGTACCATGCGGGATTCGAGCCAACGCTAGCATTATATGTCGGCGATCTAAACCACTCGGCCAACGAGCCTGGCACGAAACTAGAAGGTAGCAGACCGATAGTTTTGAAAGCGAAAATACGATGCCCCTCTGATGACCGTAATGACACAGATCCCATGGCTGAATACATAGGAAGATATTTTTTGTCATTTAAAAATTGATCGTATAAGAGTATTTTCGTTATTACACTATCTTAGTATAGCACAGATTTTAGTGCTGAAAATTGGTCGAGTCTCATGTGGGATTCGAACCAGCGACCACCAGAGTGAGGCACTCAACCGTCAGTACTATATGTCGGCCTTCTATACCACTCGGCCTAGATGTGGCCTAGCCCATTAAATGGCTGTAACAGTTAGTAACATCACACGGCTGGTAATATGTGAGCTTTGTGCCTGGCTGTCAGTCATTCAGGTGTCTCAGATATATACACTATTCTCATTGGCATGGTTCATTGTCAAAAATTTTATTATTCAAGGAATATCTCCACCATTTATTGTATTGCAAAAGAAAATCATCAAAAATTGTGTTTTTCAAGGAAGACCTCTACCATTTATTGTATTGCAAAAAGAATCGTAAAAAAACGACATGTAGAATGAAGAAAATATGAGAAAATCAAAATATTCGAAAAACGTATCAAAGGCTGCACGTCTGACTTCAAGTTTGTTCACCAAAAAAAAACAATCACAGTAAACTCTAAATAATGACCTCGGGTTCTATGATCAATATCAATTTTGTTTACCGAAAAAAAAACAATCCCAGTAAACTCTAAATAATGACCCCGGGTTATATGATCAATATTCCGAACTGTGTTGTCCTTTACTGATGCCATCTCTTTACTCTGAATTTAAATGACCGGTGCTATTGAAGTAATTATTTGGAACAAAAAGAAGCTTGCACCATCCCGGTAATAGAAAAAAACACGTTACATGCATGCGCGTAGCCAAGATCGTAATGGGCGCCGTTCCCGAGATCTGTTTTTCCAGGTATAAACTCAACCCTATGTTGAATTACCATTTAGGTACAAGACCGAGTAAAAGGCGAAATGTCTCGGGAATGAATGTCCCTTCTCCTTGGACTGTATCCATACAGCACGGCACTAACGAATGATACACTGTCTTTTTCTGTTGTCCGTACACTGTATGCTAGACACACAATTTTTCTTTCTTTCTTACATTAGAAAAGATGATTCTTCATACTAGGATACCCTTTTTAATATGCAATTTCTCTTATAAGAAACGATTTCTTCCTCAAAAAGAAACGATGTTTTTTCTTTCTTTAAAAAATCGCATATTGAGAAGGGGTAATTGTGCAACATTGTAGCTATTTATCAACAATGTTTTATTGTTGTGGACGATCGTTACAATGTTGCAAACATTATTGATGAGCATGTATCGCCTGAGAGGACTGATATACAGTGGAGGCAACCAGTCCACCTTCTCCTCAGTCTGACTAGAACCCACAACCTGCTCACAGCGCATGCTCCGCTGCGGGTTCCATTTAAAATCTCACCCCACACGATTAAGTTTAAATTCGCCCGAAAACTCCTTCGGAGCGAACTACGTTTCATATCTCTGTCCATATAAACGGAATAATCTCTATGTATCATTCTTTTTAACGCTAGGTCAACAGATATTTTATGCAGAATTGATAAGTTATCGGAATGTTCGACAAACATCGATTTTACCATATGTGATGTCATTTCCGGCGGTGTGATGCTCTGGCGGGAATCCTGTCCAAATATCTGACTGTGGCTGGGGTATTATTATGTCCCAGTGAGGTGGTTGTGGAACCCATCGCCCCAACCTCCAAACAGGTTATCTCCCGTTCTGCCAGAAGATCGAGAATAATATGGATTAATGGGAGACAACCCTGTTCGGAGGTTGTCATCGTCCTTCACCTCGGAGAACTGGCGGTGTGGTCTTCTACGCGTACGGTTCTTCAGGAAAAATGTTTTTACCAAGATTCGTATCAGGACAAGATATTTTTTTTCATCGAGAATAAAGACAGAAACAAACGGATTCAAACACCAAAATTCATTTGGATTAATTTTCCGTGATCACGCAATTTACGTGTTATTTCCTCCTTAACATATCCTCTCTGACGATAACCGGTGTTCATGTGTTTCTCTCCATCTATATTTTATACCATGCGGTCATATTATTCACCACTGTGTGATTATCTGTAGTCCAGTATGCACTTATACGGATTCGTGTATTTATACATGACAAAAATTTCAATATTTCCTTGAAATTTGAACTAGAAATAGCCTTTTGCAGTAAAAGCCTTCAATACCGTTACGGTATATCTACATATATATATATATATATCAATATATTCTTACATTCACATCATATTTCTGTATTTTTTGTTGTACTAATAATACAAATTTTCATTTTCCCTTGGAATTTGAACAATAAATAGTCCCTTAAGCAGTGATAATTTTATACACGTTACGTTTATATATATTCAATTTTACCTCATAATATCTTCATCAGGTTGAATACGGCATATGTTTGTGACCGATATTTGTCTCCTTTGAAATCTAATGTTATTTGGCAAATGTTGTTATACCTGTATACATATTAAGGAAAAAACACCCTCGCAGAGTCGGACAAAATCGAATCCTGTGCGAAAATCTGATTGGTGGCTATTTACTAGACCCTGGTGAGGTGATTGTTTCACAGGCTCACTTCACTGAAACCTGCCATCACATAGCGGATGATGACCTTACGACGTGTAGGCAAAACCGACGCACACGCAGTTCAGTTTGAAAATCTGACCGAACAACTACCTCATTTTTTCACATGAGCGAACTACTTTTCATATTCTCGCCCATACAAACGGGGAAAATAATCTGTAGGTCATTTTTTTCGAAGCTAGGTCAAAAAGAGGTATAAAACAGAATTGAAAAGCAATCAGAACATTTGACCAACATCGGTTTTACTATGATGTCACTTCCAGCGGTGTGCTTCTCGGGCGGGAATCCTATCCGAAAATCTGATTGGTGCTTGGGATATTGCTATGCCCCCGTGAGATGGTGACCTGGTTAATTTCTAACTCACCACGAAATATATGCTTGCATGAAAAGTGAAAAAAAACAAACGGGACGTGCGTGCAGTATTCAACTTGATGTATGATGATGGTTAATATGTGGACTAGAAAATACACATGTATAATATTTGTACATTATTCCTCCAGGTTAATTTACCTGTAATTAACCCGGTTTATTTGCAGAAAGAATGATAAGTTCAACTGTAATATATTATTGTTTGTACTTGCACATGTATATTTTTTATTATTGATTAAATTTCATTACTTAAACATGTGTACTTTTATTATTGGTCTATTGCCAAAGCTCGAAGCTGATTTAAAAAGATCTACATATAAGAGGAACAGGGTTTAGTGAATAGATAGAAGGAACCATTCTCGTTGATATACGGCTTTTTTCTCTCCATGGGTCATATCCTTTTCTTGTTGTCGTGCTAAAGGGAATCGGAATCGTCGCTGATTGGTTGATGTAATGTGCACTACAACTAAATGGCAACCTGAAAGTCAAATTTTGTATCCCTGCACTATTTTGTATTGCAGACAAAGGATTATGTTGATGATGTGAAGGCATGACAGCAGTTTCATGTACCTTTCTCAAACAAAAGTAGATTGACACCTGCTACAAACCTGACAGCTGTGATTGGCCAATAAATGAGAACTCCTCTCCCCTTCAAGGACACGTGATGTGAGGAATTATATGGCGATGCACCTCCCTTGGTGGCAATACCGCTGCGGGTTCCATTCATTGAAAATCCATCGTCCATGAAGAATTTTCGCCTCAATCATGTTAAGACTATATTTCGTATGTGTCAATAATTTGAAACAACACAATCCAAGTAAGCAATTTAACAAGCCTGATTCGTTCTGTGGTGGTAATACTCTCTTTTGTCACGCCTCGCTGGTGACCGCTAGCCCCACACCGCTGAACCGACACGGGTTCGAGCCCAGCTGGTCCATGTGTGAAAGTTTGTCAGTTACTTGCCGACGGGCGGTGGTTCTCTCCAGGTGCTCCGGCTTCCTCCACCAACCAAACTGACTGTCACCATATGATTGAAACAACCTTGAGTGTGACATTTAAGTCAAATTCTACCCCATATAAATTCTCAATCCGTCTATATTTTTACTCTGCCTCCGGCGAGTTCGTGCGGACTGCGGTCGGCCGGGTTGATCATAGTCCGTCCGATTTTAGTTGATTTTGATTTGATTTGGGCAGATGAAAAGATAATCTCGTCAATTTTAATGCATTGTTGATTATTTTGTAGGCCTGTTCATGAAATCACAGCTAAAATATATCCACAAACAGATATATGTACAATTGCAGATTTGCCAGCGCTCCTAATCCTTCTTTGAGAACGTTTGAGTGACAGCTGCTTGTCAGACAGTTTGAAACTTGCAACTTCCTCGCGTGCTACATTCGTTCATGTAATCTTAGCCTCGCACCCCCATACGATGATGAGGAATGCAAGAAAAAAATCGATTTGGTTTCTCTCGCTATATTTTTCCTTTGCTGCGCCTCGGAAAAATATAGCGAGAGAAACCAAATCTCATCTCATTTTCCCGGCAAGAGCGACGTATAACTAATAATATCTACGTTTTTTGATTATTGACACGAAAATGCTTTATGGACGTCAGCTGGTTACTGAATCTCGTATCCTTAGAAAGAGAGCTAACCTGATCATCTGACATTTAAATTAGTATTTGGTTGAAACAGAGTGATTTACGTTTTATTAGCCATCTCAAAAGGTGATACGATGACCCTCAATTGTGCAGTGGTGATTCGAGTGAAAAGTTCATGGAAAGTCTATGCGAAAAAATGTCTCCATCTTAGCTTTTGAATCCTCTTTGTCACTCTATCGGGATATTTTCAATTTACCGTCAATCCATTCGGGATGATGAACTCCTGCTATTTTCAGCAGGACCATACACAAACTGCTCTCTGGTGCTGAGGATATTCCGGAAATTAACGATGTCCTTGTATCCATTGAGATTTGGACAGAGCATCAAGCGTATGTGCTCTTCGCAGGATGATTAAGAGCGAAACTTGGGCGATGCGCACAACCCCTGCACAAAATTGTGCTCTGTGCAACTATTGTTTGAATGTTCTAGCTGCTCAAAGTGACAGCCAATGATCGGACGACGAGAGAGATTAATTGGCCTTATACCAAGACAAGCCGAGTTTATTCCATTGAGCTCTGGTCCAAAGATTATATATCTTATATGCCACTAATATGGAGCAACGTAATACAAGTACGCAATGTAGCCAGCCTGCTTCGTTCAAAGTGGCAATACCCTCTTATATGTACGTCTTTTGGTTATGGACACGGGAATGCTTTGTGAGCATGGGCTGGTTACTGAATATCGTGCTTGAAGCCGATGTTAAAATATACAATCGAAGAAGAGTTTATTAATGGAGGTGAGTTATATGCCATGAGAAACAAAAACACACTGAAATTAGCAGTTGAAACGGCCATGACACGCCCATCTCATAGGACATTACTTTGGACCTAAACCAGAAACCAAACGCTGTAAGCGTGTGCTAATATTCACTCCATGTTGTTTTTATGGTAGAGTGAGATCATGAGCGCTACTTCTCTTTAGAGGGAGTAATACTTTTTATATATAACGGTGCCATACATTTAGACTGTATCGATTCTGAGAGATACCATTGAGACTGTGCCATCAAATAATTTTAATTCACCAGGTAACAGTCTCAACTGATGAATAACTAGATCATATATGATTCTTTAAGCATAATCATAATCAGTTTAACAAAGGTATGCTCAAGCAGAATGTTAAGTCAAACAAGGTAGATATTCGTGACTGTCAGTATTTCGTCCTTCTGAATATAGTGCAGTTTTCTTCTTCGCCAACAGCCGTTCACTGGAATATAACAGAATTGTGCCGATTATGGTAACAAAGTGTATGTTGGAGTTTACACGGCAAGTCTTTGGTGTGGATATATGTAATCATTGTCAGAATAAGTGAACAATGATGTAAGCTTTTAGGATACAGGAGGTCATAGGGTGTGGTGAGGCTCAGATTAGGTGAGGGTGGGGCTCAGTGGGATAATGAATACGTCCTATAAATGTGCAATGATGTAAAAAAAATCAAATGAATGAGGTTATGGGGTTACAATTTTTTTTAATCTTTTTTGCAGAATCAGTAATTCTGTAAACCCAGAAATTGAAAAAAAGACCATCTGGACTTACGTTCAGTTTCATGCTCGCAAATTGTTCACTGCCGTTTTTTCACAATTCAGATGGGAATATTGACTTATGCTTCAGCATGCAGTATGTTTTCACAGGTCTAACACGACGTTAAACCTTAATTCTCTGTCTCTCATAGGTCTATCACAAATACATATTTCGAACGTGGCATTGTTCATTCTACCAAGAATTATAGAGGCAATTACAAGGAATAACTGAAGTCCTAATGAGTATTGCGGTGAAAACAAAATTGTTATCTTCTTAAGCTTGTCCAAGTGGCTGTTTCTCCGGAATTGGTGATAGCATCTCTTCCGTCTCCCATTTTGAAGGAAAGAAAATTTTACGTACTCTCTGCAAAAACAAAGAGGAAGAGAATGTTTGAAATCCAATATCGCAAAAACTTCGGATAACTCTTTCACAATTGTTGCAATAGATTCTCTGACAAAGTTAATTGCAATGCAAGTTGATAGATTTAGTTTTGTAACATTCAGTATTCCAAATGTGACGATGGGTTTCTCAGAGGCTCCATGTTGATGGACTCCATGGTTGAGCGTCTGTTTACCTCAAATTTAGAACATAAGCACTTCAAATCAAATTCCGTAACAGTTCCTGAATTTAGGATGAAACTCGTCACTCCAAACTTTGCTGCTCTCAAATTATTCTTCATAGAAATTCCAGAAAACACCCTTCGCTTGTTCGGCTTATCTGGTTTAAATTAGGAAAATTTAGTCATAGCACATTCATTGATATTGATGTATACTATTAAACTAGGCTACGATAACAATAGGTTTCAGGTCCAATGCCTGATTTATGTTTGGTGTACATATATGGAAGGGGGATTCTTCACGAGGAAGCTATTTTATAGGACAGGTATTCAGTACCATGGTGAGGAAATTGGCTTCAATGTAAACACACACGATTTTAACTTCGGAATGTAACAATTAGCTTTCTCCAAATGCAGAAATGTGGTGAATTGACAGGGCCGTTACATGAAAAAATCTTTCAAAGTTTGTTGCATTGCAACTGTTTTTCTTTTTCCAGGTCACATTGAAAACCAGATCATTTGCGCTGGATGAATTTCTTGCCAGAGAGATAGATAAATTTAGTCCATACACAGAGGTTTTCGTAGGACCAGGATGCCAGTCGAAGCTGTCATCCTGTATGATCCTGTATTACCGATTTCAAATCTGTGGCAATAATGTACTGGATTCGGATCAGTGTGTATATCTCCTAGCTTATGAATTTAATTTAACATACTAGTTTCATGATTATCAACAACAGGACAGTTTTTTCTTCACTTCTTCGTCAGTCTGGCCCTACCATAGGTCACGTGAGACAGCTCTTTGTCACTTCATATATCGAGAGCTCCACTGTTTTCGCCATCTTGAAACTTGAGTAGGCCTACTTCAGTATTGATTGTGTAGGCTACCTTGATGTATCTTCATCATAACATTACCAGAGCGGACCCAAAACCGCTGACAATTTCCTCTGGAACCACCATGGTACTGTAATATGGTGTAGATGTAGTCACCAGCTGTGTATACAATGTTTTCACCGATGGTGAACTTCCGCGACTATTCTAAAATACTGTTTCTTAATATTTAGACACTTCTAGCGATATTCAAATGTTTCAGTAATCCAGGTGTGAAGTAATTATTTACCTCACTTAATGACGATCCCTCGGCTCTGTACAATTGGATGGCCATTACAGTCGGTATACACAGCATGGAAGACAAGGATATGAACCAACCAGTCACATCAGCCCATGCTGGGAAGGGCTCTCCGTTGTAACTTACAGGAATGTACGACACTATGCTGAACACAAAGACACCCTGAATAGCAGTAGAAGACAAAAACATATTCATGAACTGAAGAATGAAGTTCCCCAAAATTATTAACCCCCCGCCCCCAAAAATGGGAATCACAGGTAATATTTACAATCTGAAAATCGGGTGGTCAAATTATTGGAACATGAACTTGATTCAGGATATCTCAATTCTCTTAAATTTAGGGGTGTATAAAAAATAAACATTTATAAATAATGTTGGTATTTATAATCAAATCAAACCTGCTATCAATGTATGAGGCATGTATGCCATATTCCTCCTATTTGGAGATCTACGCGATAGAATTATCTCCACTTAATTGTTCGCTAGGCGACTCCGCGCATGTCCGTCCTCTTTTCCTCGTGCGGCACAGGACGGGTTGGGCAAATTGAGATTGATAGCAGGTTTGATTTGATAAGAAATACCAACATTATTTATAAATGTTTCATATTTATTGCTCAAATATTCACATGCTATCAATGTATGCCAGACTCCCAACGGAGTCTCGTCTCGTTGTTGGATTGTGCGGAGCACGCCCTTGTCCTGATTGTTTTAGATCTGGTATGCCTAGAAATATCCTAATAATTCCCAAGTCGTATAGAGGCGTAGGAAGCTCAAGGAAATTACAAGTAATACGGTGAAAAGCTGTAGTATTGTACCGACCAATCTTCCCTTTACTTATAGCCAGATAAGCAAGTGCCAAGTCCTTGAGGTCCCTTCCTCTCCGGAATGGTATACCTGCTCATGCTTACCGAGGTGTCAGGGTCTTGCTTGCTTTCGGTACACACCCCCCCCCCTCTTTATGCATGGGATTAATGGACTATGCATTGGGCTGCTACTACTGTGCCCAACGTAGTCCGCCTATCTGTCTGCACGGATGTGTCCCTAAGGTAGAAGTCGGCGAATGTTGAATTGGAAGTCCAAGCACATGCATCGACAATGTCATTCAGTGATAGGTTTTCCAAAGTGGCCAAGATGTAGCAATGGTTCTCACTTCATGCGACGATGCCCTAGACAGGAGAGGTGGAGCGTCGATGGCTAAATGGTACGTCCATTAAATTGTCTTCTTCAGCCAGGCCGCAATCGTATTCTTGGTGATGTCGGCTGATGCATCTGACTGTAATTATAGAAACAGGGGTCGTCTCATGTCTGTGGACGGATCTGTCCTTTGAATATAGTGACGTAACGCTCTGACTGACACATAAATGGGTCATTTTCCAGTGGGCCCACGAACCCCGTTAATGAAGGAATCTGCTTCGTGCACACGGTCCCTGTCGGGTAGATTCGTTTTCTGCGATGAACTCCGGGATCGGGCAGAAGGATACCCTAGACCAATCTGCTGTCCATGTCGAGGAACTCCGATCCAGTGCATAAAGTTCTGATATTCTTGTAGCCATAGCGAACGCCGTCAGGAGGGCCGTCTTGTAGGATAAGGCCTTGATGGTTGTCGAATGCAGGGGCTCAAACGGTGAGCGTAATAAAGCATTCAAATCCACTCCCAGGTCACATTTGGTTAATAGTTGACGTGTTCGGTGAGACTGCAGAGAAAAGGACTGGAGGAGAGCTGATAAGTTGCTATTATGTCCAATAGTAATTCCGGACGTCAATTTCAGGACACTTGATAATGCCGAACGGTACCCTTCTATAGTTCTTGTTTGTAGCTTCTTGTCCTGGTGGAGGTGTAACAGGAAGTCCGCTACTATAGGAACAGAGGCAGTGTTGGGGTCGAGTCCCCTGGTCTCGCACCAAGTGCTGTAGTAGGCCCACTTCGACTGGTATAACTGTGAAGTCGATGGTCTGTTTGCTGCCGCCATCGCTTCTGCAACTGGCCTTGAAAATCCCTGGTCTGCAAGAGAATCCTGGATATTCTGCAGACGTGTAGGTTCAGCCATTGTGGGTCGTGGTGCCGGATTCCGTGTGGTTGATCCAGCAGTCCGGGTCACCGAGGTAGTGGAGGTGGTAGGTCTGTTAACAGCCGTACAAGTAAAGGAAACCACGGGCGATGCGGCCACCATGGTACTAGCGGCAGGATGACGCAGTCGTGTTCCATTATCTTGGATAGCACCTCCTGAATGAGCGCAATCAGTGGGTAGGCATAGGCGAGGAGGTTGTCCCAGATAAGTGAATTGTGAATTGCGGATGGAGCTGACGAAGGCCGGAATTTGGGCGTTCTCCCTGGTTGCGAACAAATCCACCAGAGGTCGTTCCCAAATAGACGCTAGATGTCGGAATGCCTCTGTGTGAAGGCGTCATTCCGCCTGTAGCACCTTGTCCGGTATGAAATTTACAAGCTTCTGATCCGTCATTCATAATTCAGCCGTCGCCCATTAGAGAAAGGCTGTCGGCGATGACATCCAGGTGACCTGGAACATATCGTGCTGTGATATGACATCGCTGATACTGTGCCCATTGGACTAAGGCCCACGTGTCTTGGAACAGTGATTGGGATCTTGTTCCCCCCAATTTGTTGATGTAGCGGGCCACTGTAATGTTGTCGGTCGCAATCAGTACTGACGTGCTGTGCAGCTGCGAACTCTAATGGCGGGCTGCCATATTTATCGCAGACGTCTCCAGAATGTTGATGTGCTGCTTGGCCTGCTGTGGGGTCCATCTGCCGGATATCTGTTGCTCGCCTAAATGGGCTCACCAACCTGTCAACGACGCATCGGTGAATGTGTTTCTCCGGCCGTGGTCGCTGAAGCGGGATCCCGGGCATCACGTTCTCCCTGGAATGCCACCATTTTAAGAAGGGAAGAAGATGTTCAGGGACGGGGATCCTAGGGTTGAGTGTTCTTGCCCACAGGAAAGGTTGTAGATGAACTTAACGGGTGAACCTGGATCCGGCCGAATTGTGTTAGGACCTGGGTAGAAGTTAGGAGCTCAAGGAGGCCTTGCCAGAGACGTAAGTGTAATGATCGGAAAGATGAAAATCTTGAGATGATAGAACTATCTGTCTCTGAGTGTCCTCAGTGTCCTCTGAGATTCTGCTGGTGGACGTTTCGTCCCCGAGGCCCGCCCCCTATACAGACCTTTTGGTCTTTGATATGTTGGCATTTGTGGGAAGTTGATGCTGGGTCGACATCGGGCCTTACAGACTAGTCTTTTGTGTTAAATGCCGTCATTTTCATCTGACGACGATACAGCTCACCAAACCCCAGTGTACGAGTTGTCACAGCGAAACAGCTCACCAATTACCAATATACGAGTTGTCAGAGCATTTCCATCATAGCTCTCCAGATTTGTATCTAATACCGCTTATGCCGGTGATAGGGGCCGTGTGGTCATGTCATCCAAGTTGCCATTTGAACAGGTACAATAAAAGCGTACCTGAGATACAACACATATCACGAATTTGGTATGTGCTTTAGAATAGGTTAATCAGAAGACTATACTGTGAAGTCATGTGGCTCTGTCAGTATGTCGGCACCTCTTCCCACTTCCCTTATATGCGTTGTAATTTAGTCTTTTCCTTGGAGACGGAGTCCCGTTCCGGGGTCCGGGTCCGGACTTCAGCCAAAGGTGTGACTACGTCGGACATCGTTAGGCCAGAATAAATATTTCAGCACAAATAACCCTGGGATACGTCTATAATATCTTGGATTTACTTGTTTACAGACTCTCTTCCAAAACAGGTCTTGCTTCCAAGACTGCAACAGGGAAAAAGGACGGACATGCGCGGAGGCACGTACCTGAGATACAACACATATCACGAATTTGGTATGTGCTTTAGAATAGGTTAATCAGAAGACTATACTGTGAAGTCATGTGGCTCTGTCAGTATGTCGGCACCTCTTCCCACTTCCCTTATATGCGTTGTAATTTAGTCTTTTCCTTGGAGACGGAGTCCCGTTCCGGGGTCCGGGTCCGGACTTTAGCCAAAGGGGTGACTACGTCGGACATCGTTAGGCTAGAATAAATATTTCAGCACAAATAACCCTGGGATACGTCTATAATATCTTGGAGTTACTTGTTTAGACTCTCTTCCAAAACAGGTCTTGCTTCCAAGACTGCAACAGGGAAAAAGGACGGACATGCGCGGAGGCACGCCACCTAGCGGACAATCAAGCGGAGATAATTTCTATTGCAAGGATCTCAAAATGGGAGGAATATGGCTTATATTGATAGCAGGTGAAGATTTGAGCAATAAATAATAGACATTCAGGGGGTGGAGTGTTGACTGTAAATGTTAGTCCCTATTCTCTTGTTATTAAAGGTGAAACGCAAAGGTTTTCTTATTTTCCTTTTTATATTCCTCATGGGCTATTTAATTATGGAAATATCAACCAATCTACTTCGATCGTTCGGTTTTATTTGAAGTATTTTGTCTCTTGGTAGCTTTGGAAAAGTGCTTCAAGGTTGATATCTCAAGCCCGTCAGATTTTAGAAATGAAATCCGCATCGCTTATCAGCCCTTGTTTGACGCTGGTTTGTGGCGTCACATCAGATCACCTAGGGTGCACTCCACACTTGCCACGATTTCGTACAAAGAGGCCCCTCCCTAATTTTATAATAAGGAAGGTCGCCCGATTTTGACAGCATGGTAATTCTTCTTACCTTTCTACTAACTGATATCTATAGTATCACCCTGCTGGACGTAACCATTTCTCCAAACGAGGATATAACAATTGCTTGTTGATCGCACCCACTCGCCACTATAGAGTTAATCGTGTCCGGAATTGAATATCTGGCGGGCCAAAATCCGCACTTTTTCGGGAAGCGAAAATGATGATTCCTTTATGGCGATAACATTTTACAAATAAACGAATAGGTCGACCCCCTGTTTTTTCGCCATTTTAAATCGTTCGTTGAACGCGAAACACTTTAACATACATAAAAAGAAAATCATTTCATACGTTTTCGCTGGGTGGCAGGTAGAAATTGACACATTTTCACATATTTTATGGAGTTTTTCAGAAAAGTTGAAGAAGGTTTAAGGAGGATTGCACGTCTTTCCTTTTCAATTTCAATCGTTCACAGTGTGCCCATTTAGAAAATATATACTTTTACAGGGTTTTTGTTAAAGATTTTACGTCTATTTATGGCCGAAGATCCGAACCCATGCCTGTTTTAGTCGCACGTCATTTAGGTGTGGAATGCACCACTCCTAACGTTCAATCTCCGGGCTGCTGGTCTGACGTGATGTCACAATCAAGGAAAGATAAGCGACGACGTTTTGCAAATGTGGATTCAGCTGGGCTAGGGTTACCAATTTTAAACATGAGTCACCAGAAATGCTACAACCCCTCAGCCCCTTAACAGTCCAGAACAAGATGTTTTAATGAATGTAGGAGTTTGAATGCATAGGAGGGAGTTATGGCATGCAAAATGCAAACCCAAGCCACAACTCATGGCATGGTATCTGCATACCAAATTAGACAAGAATCTGACAGAGAATCCTCACGTTACTGCGCGGAAACCAAATTTAGATTTTGCCACCAGGTGGAATGACATGTAGGCGCAAGTGGGCGACACGCAATCACAGGCGACATCGCATGACATGGTATCTGCATACCAAATTTGGGAAGAATGGGATGGGCAGTTCTCAATTTATTGTCCGGAAACCAGATTTAGATGTTGCCATCAGGTGGTGCTACCTGTAAGAGCAAGTGGGCGAAACACAATCCAAAGGGACATATCATGGCATTGCATTCAATCCACATTTGAGAAAAAAATCCGTTGATCGGTTCTCATATCGCCTGGAAATCAATTTCCAATTTTGCCACCAGGTGGCAATAGGTAAATGGGTGAAACGCAATCCCCAGCCACATGCCATGGTATATTCATACCAAATTTGAAAAGGTGAGTTGTTCAAGTTATTGCCCAGAAACAAATTTTGCCACCAGTTGGTGCCACGTTCTAGGTGCGCAAGCGAGCAAAACACAATCCCAAGCGATATCCCATGGCATGGTATACCAAATTTGAAAAAAATCCGATAAGAGGTTCTCAAGTTATTGCCCGGAAATGCATATAGGATTTTATCACCAGGTGGGATCATCTGCTGGCGAAAGTAGTCGAAATGCCATCACAGGCGACAACTCATGGCATAGTATATGTATATCAAATTTGAGAAGAATCGGATTAGCGGTTCTCAAGTTATTGCCCGGAAACCAAATTTAGATTTTACCACCAGTTGGCATGACATGTAGGCGCAAGCGGGCGACAGCCAATCACAAGCGACATCACAGGCGACAACTCATGGCATAGTATATGTATATCAAATTTGAGAAGAATCGGATGAGCGGTTCTGAAGTTATTGCCCAAAAATGAATTTCAGACGGTCGGACACACGGACAGACGGACAATTGAAGAGAGAGAATTAAGGTTTAACGTCGCGTTCAACAATATTTCAGCTATATAGCGAAGGTTCAAACAAAATTCTTGTTTGGAAGTTGGAATCCAGTATACCCCCATACTATGGGTATGAAAAGTGACAAGGTATCCACCTATTTCTAGGTAAAAATATGTGAAGTTGTGATTTTATTGCCCTGGCCTGAAACTAAATGTCGTATGAGGCTTTTGTCCAAGGTTTTTCTGTTCGCTGGGGCTTTTGTGCAAATCCTAAAATAAATGCCGTACTGTTTTCATATTATTTATCATTTTCATAGAAAAAGCTTTCCTTTATCTGGTGGCGAGGTCACATTTTGCTGTTGTTGTAATACAATTTATTGTTGTTGTTGTTGTTGTTGTTGTAATACAATTACTTTCATTATCAAGTTGGATACTAGGTTCGTTTCATGCACAGCTAATACATCTTCAAGTTGTTTCATACATTTATTCAGAAGATATAGTAAGTAAACATTGGCATTATTCAGTGTATTATTCAAAAATAAATCATCTGTGTACTATACACTTAGATATGTTAGGTGCTCTGCTGATAGTGACACAACAGGATACCAAACTAATATTTATAAGTGTTTCTAAGGCGTGAAAATTTCACAAATTACAGCTGAAGCATAATTCAAGCCAACTGAGGAATTGGTGAATTGTAATTCACAAACAGAGAAGGTTATAGAGATTTAAACTGTAGATTTAAACATTTTGCAGCACATCACAGCTAAATTCTCTATGTGGTTATCTCCCCTTGTCCGCAACCCTGCTAAAAATGTTTTGGTGCATGTAATATGTAGATTTATGTAAATCAGGAAAAACGCTTGCGAAATTCCATGAACATTTTGAAAGCAGAATGAGAAGAACACATTTCTGAATAGAGGGGAATTATTATGTAAATGATTTGACCACCACTAGATTTTAGAAACTTACCACAAGAAGGCCCATAATAGATAATGTTGGAATTAAAATCATGATACAGATTGACAAAAAAAAGTGGACGGACAGACAGGCAGACGAGGACCTGACCAATAAAACACACAAAAGGCAGATCTACAGATTACATTCTATATTAGACAGAAGGTTCGTCCGCCTGCCTTCAGTAGTTCTCAAGACATGGAGTCCGGGGAAGCGAACAGGTGGACGGATAGGGTGACAACAATACCCCTGAGCACAATCGGGCCGAGGGGTAAAGGGTTACAAAGATTACAGCAGACCAGATAACTCAAATCCAAGAGAAGTAGATATACTGGTATTTCTATCATTATTCAACCTATAGTAAATGTAAAACGGAAAATTTAAAAACCTCTGCATTTCAACTTTAAGCAAATTAATATATCATGCTCTGAAGATCGGGGCAAACAAAGACAGGCATGGTGCATATGCCTGCAACTTCTTGCAAGCTTTATTTCATTGTGACATAAAATCGGAATAAATATATGTAAGTTCATGCTGGCTTGTCAACATGTGTATAAAGATTTCAGTGTTGGTATTTTGAGGGCCAAAAATTATAACAGCAAATTCGGAAATTTTTGGAGCAGCTTAGACAAATTTTTAGCCCATTTCATAACAAAGATCATTGTGGTTACAAAGGAGGTGGTTGGCATCGGGTGCTCCCCCCCCCCCCCCCCCCCCCATACTCACACAGCAAATGGCAGGGACAGTAAATATCCAGCAGTATTTGAAGATTGGATTGGGTCGAAACCCCAACATCTCACTCACATTCTTATAGAATCGTTCAGCATCTGAAATTGATTAGATTCACTTAGTAATATCATCAAGATAAAAATTTAGTTCAGGCTCAATTTCTTCGTCCCCTGTATATATTAATAGGCATACTCAGAATGTTGGCAGGTTAAACAAAAGTATATCTAATGAAATCTGTCTAAACCGAATGTCCTCTCGGCAGAAAAGGGTTCCGGATGAGTTCAAGTTATGGAGGTTCAAAACAATGAAAAATGCCAGCATCTCGGGATATTGCCAGCATCACGGGACATTGTCAGGCTTACATGACTTTGCCATCTTCTCGGGACATTGTCAGGCACACATTACATTGCCAGTATCTCAGAACATTGCCAGCATCACAGGACACTGCCAGCATCTCGGGACATTGTCAGGCTCACATGGCATTGCCAGCATCTCAGAACATTGCCAGGCTCACATGGCATTGCCAGCATCTCAGAACATTGCCAGGCTCACATGGCATTGCCAGCATCTAAGAACATTGCCAGGCTCACATGACATTGCCAGCATCACATGGCATTGCCAGCATCACAGGACATTGCCAGGCTCACATGACATTGCCAGCATCTCGGGACATTGCCAGGCTCATATGGCATTGCCAGCATCACAGGACATTGCCATACAAGCGTCTAGTCCGTCATTCATAATTCAGCCGTCGTCCATTAAAGAATATCCGCTTCCATAATCCAAAGACCTATTCCATATCCATATAACAGTATTAGCACCAAATTCAAAAAAAGACAATCATAGTATACATAAACATAGGCTAGTATCCTGCAAGAGAGAAGCGGTAAACAGTTTTCAATGATGCTGACAAGACATCAAGATTGTCCAAAAATATAAAATCCGTATCGCTGATCAGTATTCTTAATCCATAATAATCGTTATAAAGATCGTTATCTAGAGAATGATGTATCTCAGTCACGCTTTGATTGTGACTGTTCATATGAGCACCATGAGGATCTTGAAGTACATGGGTTCATACGGCCCCTAGCCTCGGGTTAAGCGGAATTAGACACAAGTTACGAAACGTAACGCCATAGATCTTGTACGCTATGTTTGTATTTTGCTATCAGCGTGCGATATGTATCGCCAAATTTGAGAAACTTTGAGTGGAGGCGCTTGGAGGAATAGCCCTGTTTTATAAGTTTCTGCAACAATGTTTTGTGACGTTGATTGAAATCGTCACAATTAACACAGGATCTAGCAAATGCTACTAGTCGAGATATGTATACGCCATATGCAGGTCCCACTGGAATATTACTGTCCATAAAGATTAAACATTTATAAACAATGTTTCTATTTATAACCAAACCAAACCTGCTTTGCTATATGCCTTAATTCCGCCAGGAATATACCATACAAACGTTAAAACGGAAGTTTAAAAAAAAAGTAATCTCCCCCTGGGGAGTTACCTCCCCAGGGAGTTATCTCCCTTTGGGGAGCTCTCTCATCTCAGACAGGATATATAAGGCCAGCTCCCAGTATACACTTCCTCTTTTCTCATTGATATAAACCGAGACCTGTGGTGTACAAGGCCGCGGAGTGAGGGGAAGGATGGGAGGGCCATCAGAGCAAAGCAGGTTTGGTTTGGTTATAAATAGAAACGTTGTTTATAAATGTTTAATATTTATTTCCCAAACCTACACCTGCTTTGCTATATGCCTCACTACCAACATATGGAGGTGGGAACCTCGGCCTTGTTGTAGTTGTTCAATGGCAAGCTGGATATCCGCTGAGAAGATCACCAACAAGACACAATAAACTCAACAAGAAAACTCTGGTCTGAAACGCAGGAGGTAGTCAAGGAGTAAGAAAGTCGCTACTTATCTTTTTGAATGTCTTCATCCATGTAGCTGTGTTCTTGGATGTGGAGCACACTCTTACCAACCCGCAGGGACCCAGGCCTGAAGCACTATGAGGTATGCTAAAGTAAGCGATGTACGAATCGGCAGGGCATTAGAGCGCCTACGTAGCGAACATGGTGTCCAACTCTGTGATCGTGGCTGTGGTCGACAAACTTACCAACCCGCAGGGACCCAGGCCTGAAGCAACTATGAGGTATGCTAAAGTAAGCAATGAACGAATCGGCAGGGCATAAGAGCGCCTACGTAGCGAACACGGTGACCAGCTTACAACCACTCTCAGTCCACAAACCGACTGAAATCAACTCTCTGTACTTAGTCCCTGTCGCTGACACTGGACTGTTGTGAGTTGACAGCGGTTGTACTGAGTCTACTCTACGTCTTCATTAATCCTCTGTACTTTAGTGCATGTTGCTGACACTGGACACCCTAGAATGGACGCAGATGACTCAGCTGAGATGATCTAGAAGAAGACGTCATAGCTTTAACCTGAAAAGACACAAGCAAATCTGCAGTAAAGGCAAAGATTAAAAGTCACAATTGTGTCAGGTCATAAACGATAACTTGAGAGATAGTGGTTGGCCAACTGACCTATTACTTGTCTTAGGTGACCTTAAATGATCACAGATATGACAATAATTCTCAACAAAAAGAACCCTGCTCGGGATGCAGTGGGTAATTATGGAGTAGTAATAGAAGTTACTTATCTTTTGAATGTCTTCAACTCTGTGATCGTGGATGTGGTGCACAAATCTTACCAACCCGCAGGGACCCAGGCCTGAAGCACTATGAGGTATGCTAAAGTAAGCGATGTACGAATCGGAAGTGCATTAGAGCGCCTTCGTAGCATACATGGTGACTTATAACCACTCTCACTGTCCACAAACCGACTGAAGTCAACTCCCTGTACTTTAGTCCCCTGTCGCTGACACTGGGCTGTTGAGAGTCGACAGCGGTTGTACTGAGTCTACTCTACGTCCTCGTCAACCCCTGTACTTTAGCTGTTGCTGACACTGGAAACCTAAAACAAAACATATTACTCACAACAGTGTCAGTTCTTTGTACGTTGAACTTGTGAGTTGACCGCAGGTGACTCAGCTGAGATGATCTAGAATAAGGTCATAGCTTCAACCTGAAATGACACAAGCAAATCTGCAGTAAAGGCAAAGATTAAACTCTCCATTGTGTCAGGCCTTGATGACTTGAGAGTCGATGGCTGGCAAGCTGACCTATTACTCCTTTCTTAGGCGATCATGTAGTATGTGGACATATAATATGACTGAGAGATGAGATGAGATGATACAGCAAGCTGGCTGACTTGCTGCGATGATGAAAAATGCCCCCCCCCCTCTTTTTTGAAAAGCTACTTGACCACGTGCTGGGCAGCCACCAGCGGCCCAAGCGTGGTCACTCTATCTGATTGCAGTGACATATCTCTCAGATAGAAATTGGTGAACGTGGAGTTTGTCGTCCAAGCACGGGACTAGACAATGTCATGGAGGGACAAGTTCTTCCATAAAGGCCATGACGTAGCGATGGCACGAATTTCCGAGAAGAAGCAGTAGATAGTAGTGGGGGAGCGTAAATGGCCAAAAGATATGACCACTTTATGGTCTTCTTCAACCACGAAGCAATGGTATTCTTAGTAATGTCACGCACTGCATACGGCCGAAGGGACAAGAATAACAGACGACGAGAGCCCCGACCGGGATCGGTACGAGTGAGATAGAAACGATAACTCTTCTCGCGACCCTACCCATTCGGCCAGCTCATACTCGTACTGGCGAATGGCTCGAACAGGGTATAACAGAAAGGTCGTCTTCAAAGTCATGCACGAAGTCTGATAACGCAGGAATGGAGTACAAACGTAGAGCACACGGACCTAGGCGAACAGACTCATTTTTGGCGATGAACACAGGAATGGGTCGAAAGGGGATGCGAGACCAATCCGCCGTCCAGGTAATAGATGAACTCTCAAGAGCATGAAGTTGAGACACTCTAGACGCCAAAGCAAAAACCGCCAGAAAAAACAGTCTTGTAGGCAACAGTTTTTAGAGAAGCGGACTGCAAGGGTTCAAAGGGCGGACGAATCAGAGCACACAGAACCACACCAATATCCCATATCGGTAACAGCTGGCGAGTACGGCGAGACCGTAACGCGAAGCCCCGAATGAGCGCAGCGATTTAGTCATTTAGACTAATGTCGATGCCGGCAGAAAGACGTAAAACCCTAGCCAAAGTAGATCGATACCCCTCAATGGTGCTGATTTGAAACTTCATATCACGATGAAGGTGAAGGAGGAAGTCAGCTACTAAGGAAATAGAGGCAGAGTCGGGATCGGCATCACGTTCACGGCATCAAGAGACGAAATAGGTCCATTTCACTTGATAGAGCTGCGATGTGGAAGACCGATTGGTAGAAAAACATCGTCTTTTTTTTATTTATTTTTTTTTATTTTTTTTTTTTTCAAAATTGATGTGAAGTCTGGCAACCAAGACTATTAGCCGGAAATGAACACCCCACATGACGATGTGGCGGGACTGCCAGCAAAAACAGAGGTGGAAATAGAGACGTCAATACCAGCACTAATGGATTGAGGGGTGACGTCTGTAATAAGACAGAAGGAACTGCAGTGACCGAACCAGGATACGACCGTAATGATTAAGGTCCTGCGTAGAAATGACAAGAGCTACCAGTTGACGACAAAACAACTATAATGCCCACGTCAAAAACTGGTCCAACGGTCTACACGGGACGAAGCACTTGATGGAGAGAGTCGAAAACCTGTCCCCAAAGTAACGACGAACCCACGGTAATCCTCCCCATATTTCGACCACCGGAAGTGCAACAAAAACTGGTCTATATGTGGCCAACAATCTTGACGGCACCAGCTACAAGGTGTCACACTCCGTCACAATATGGCTTTTCTTCAATTAGAATGAAGAATGGGACTGTTACTTTTCCTCGCGTCTGAATAACAGAGTTGAAAAGCGAACTCCCCGTGATCGAACCACTAGTGGCACCACCGCAAGTAAACCTCGATGTGAAAGCCCCAAGATGGAGAAAAACGCCCAGACTATAAAAGTGATACAAGGGCGATGCCGACTCCGAACGGAAGGACTTGTCACACAAACCGACGACCGACGATGGTGAATCGTAGGAAAAACGCCGAAAAACGAGGATGAATGGGTAAAAGAAGATATGCATCTCGCCTTTAAAGCGATGGGGGTCAACCCCGCGATAAAGAAAACGCATCAACCGAAACGTCTTTCTTTCTTTTTTCTTTTTTTTTTTAGAAAAACACCGAAATCGAGAGACGTGCAGGCAAACAAACGCCGAAGTCTCTATGACAATCAAGAAAAAGATCTAGAAATGGAGACCGGAACTGTCGAACTTGACGACCCTGATAAGGGGGTATAAAAGAACGACGTGGTGAACGACGTTATGGCGTACGGGAACGTCTAACAGATGTATGAGAAAGACGTACAGGAGTAAGAGGACCACGTGGCGGCGTAATGGAACGTCGCGACGTAATGCGAAACGCGAAA
>JAVTVY010001596.1:0-33178 GCA_036873755.1 Hanleya hanleyi | reverse complement strand
GCATGTTTATATGTAGAAGATAACAAGGAAGTGTATGCCCCTTGATCAGAATGTGATGTAGTCGTGCATGTTTATATGTAGAAGATAACAAGGAAGTGTATGCACCTTGATGAGAATGTGATGTAGTCGTGCATGTTTATATGTAGAAGATAACAAGGAATTGTATGCCCCTTGATCAGAATGTGATGTAGTCGTGCATGTTTATATGTAGAAGACAACAAGGAATTGTATGCCCCTTGATCAGAATGTGATTTAGTTGTGCATGTTTATATGTAGATAACAAGGAATTGTATGCCCCTTGATCAGAATGTGATGTAGTCGTGCATGTTTATATGTAGAAGATAACAAGGAATTGTATGCACCTTGATCAGAATGTGATGTAGTCGTGCATGTTTATATGTAGAAGATAACAAGGAATTGTATGCACCTTGATCAGAATGTGATGTAGTCGTGCATGTTTATATGTAGAAGATAACAAGGAAGTGTATGCCCCTTGATCAGAATGTGATGTAGTCGTGCATGTTTATATGTAGAAGATAACAAGGAAGTGTATGCCCCTTGATGAGAATGTGATGTAGTCGTGCATGTTTATATGTAGATAACAAGGAATTGTCTGCCCCTTGATGAGAATGTGATGTAGTCGTGCATGTTTATATGTAGATAACAAGGAATTGTCTGCCCCTTGATCAGAATGTGATGTAGTCGTGCATGTTTATATGTAGATAACAAGGAATTGTCTGCCCCTTGATCAGAATGTGATGTAGTCGTGCATGTTTATATGTAGAAGATAACAAGGAAGTGTATGCCCCTTGATGAGAATGTGATGTAGTCGTGCATGTTTATATGTAGATAACAAGGAATTGTCTGCCCCTTGATCAGAATGTGATGTAGTCGTGCATGTTTATATGTAGATAACAAGGAATTGTATGCCCTTGATCAGAATGTGATGTAGTCGTGCATGTTTATA
Source organism: Hanleya hanleyi (assembly GCA_036873755.1). NCBI lineage: Eukaryota > Metazoa > Mollusca > Polyplacophora > Lepidopleurida > Hanleyidae > Hanleya > Hanleya hanleyi. The sequence goes on along the minus strand of JAVTVY010001596.1, from coordinate 32,211 downwards.
TGTAGAAGATAACAAGGAATTGTCTGCCCCTTGATCAGAATGTGCTGTAGTCGTGCATGTTTATATGTAGATAACAAGGAATTGTCTGCCCCTTGATCAGAATGTGATGTAGTCGTGCATGTTTATATGTAGAAGATAACAAGGAATTGTATGCCCTTTGATCAGAATGTGATGTAGTCGTGCATGTTTATATGTAGAAGATAACAAGGAATTGTATGCCCCTTGATGAGAATGTGATGTAGTCGTGCATGTTTATATGTAGAAGATAACAAGGAATTGTATGCACCTTGATCAGAATGTGATGTAGTCGTGCATGTTTATATGTAGAAGATAGCAAGGAATTGTATGCACCTTGATCAGAATGTGATGTAGTCGTGCATGTTTATATGTAGAAGATAACAAGGAATTGTATGCACCTTGATCAGAATGTGATGTAGTCATGCATGTTTATATGTAGAAGATAACAAGGAATTGTATGCACCTTGATCAGAATGTGCTGTAGTCGTGCATGTTTATATGTAGAAGATAACAAGGAATTGTATGCACCTTGATCAGAATGTGATGTAGTTGTGCATGTTTATATGTAGAAGATAACAAGGAATTGTATGCCCCTTGATCAGAATGTGATGTAGTCGGCATGTTTATATGTAGAAGATAACAAGGAATTGTATGCCCCTTGGATCAGAATGTGATGTAGTCGTGCATGTTTATATGTAGAAGATAACAAGGAATTGTATGCCCTTGGATCAGAAATGTGATGTAGTCGTGCATGTTTATATGTAGAAGATAACAAGAACGTATGCCCCTTGATCAGAATGTGATGTAGTCGTGCATGTTTATATGTAGAAGATAACAAGGAATTGTATGCCCCTTGATCAGAATGTGATGTAGTCGTGCATGTTTATATGTAGAAGATAACAAGGAATTGTCTGCCCCTTGATCAGAATGTGATGTAGTCGTGCATGTTTATATGTAGAAGATAACAAGGAATTGTATGTCCCTTGATCAGAATGTGATGTAGTCGCGCATGTTTATATGTAGAAGATAACAAGGAATTGTCTGCCCCTTGATCAGAATGTGATGTAGTCGCGCATGTTTATATGTAGAAGATAACAAGGAATTGTATGCCCCTTGATCAGAATGTGATGTAGTCGTGCATGTTTATATGTAGATAACAAGGAATTGTCTGCCCCTTGATCAGAATGTGATGTAGTCGTGCATGTTTATATGTAGAAGATAACAAGGAATTGTATGCCCCTTGATCAGAATGTGATGTAGTCGTGCATGTTTATATGTAGAAGATAACAAGGAATTGTCTGCCCCTTGATCAGAATGTGATGTAGTCGTGCATGTTTATATGTAGAAGATAACAAGGAATTGTCTGCCCCTTGATCAGAATGTGATGTAGTCGTGCATGTTTATATGTAGAAGATAACAAGGAATTGTCTGCCCCTTGATCAGAATGTGATGTAGTCGTGCATGTTTATATGTAGAAGATAACAAGGAATTGTCTGCCCCTTGATCAGAATATGATGTAGTCGTGCATGTTTATATGTAGAAGATAACAAGGAATTGTCTGCCCCTTGATCAGAATGTGATGTAGTCGTGCATGTTTATATGTAGAAGATAACAAGGAATTGTATGGCCCTTGATCAGAATGTGATGTAGTCGTGCATGTTTATATGTAGAAGATAACAAGGAATTGTATGCCCCTTGATCAGAATGTGATGTAGTCGTGCATGTTTATATGTAGAAGATAACAAGGAATTGTATGCCCTTTGATCAGAATGTGATGTAGTCGTGCATGTTTATATGTAGAAGATAACAAGGAATTGTACATGCCCCTTGATCAGAATGTGATGTAGTCGTGCATGTTTATATGTAGAAGATAACAAGGAATTGTAAGTCCCTTGATCAGAATGTGATGTAGTCGTGCATGTTTATATGTAGAAGATAACAAGGAATTGTACATGTATGCCCCTTGATCAGAATGTGATGTAGTCGTGCATGTTTATATGTAGAAGATAACAAGGAATTGTATACCCCTTGATCAGAATGTGATGTAGTCGTGCATGTTTATATGTAGAAGATAACAAGGAATTGTATGCCCCTTGATGAGAATGTGATGTAGTCGTGCATGTTTATATGTAGAAGATAACAAGGAATTGTATGCCCTTGATCAGAATGTGATGTAGCGTGCATGTTTATATGTAGAAGATAACAAGGAATTGTCTGCCCCTTGATCAGAATGTGATAGTCGTGCATGTTTATATGTAGAAGATAACAAGGAATTGTATACCCCTTGATCAGAATGTGATGTAGTCGTGCATGTTTATATGTAGAAGATAACAAGGAATTGTACATGTATGCCCCTTGATCAGAATGTGATGTAGTCGTGCATGTTTATATGTAGAAGATAACAAGGAATTGTCTGCCCCTTGATCAGAATGTGATGTAAGCGTGCATGTTTATATGTAGAAGATAACAAGGAATTGTCTGCCCCTTGATCAGAATGTGATGTAGTCGTGCATGTTTATATGTAGAAGATAACAAGGAATTGTATACCCCTTGATCAGAATGTGATGTAGTCGTGCATGTTTATATGTAGAAGATAACAAGGAATTGTCTGCCCCTTGATCAGAATGTGATGTAGTCGTGCATGTTTATATGTAGAAGATAACAAGGAATTGTACATGTATGCCCCTTGATCAGAATGTGATGTAGTCGTGCATGTTTATATGTAGAAGATAACAAGGAATTGTCTGCCCCTTGATCAGAATGTGATGTAGTCGTGCATGTTTATATGTAGAAGATAACAAGGAATTGTCTGCCCCTTGATCAGAATATGATGTAGTCATGCATGTTTATATGTAGAAGATAACAAGGAATTGTATGCCCCTTGATCAGAATATGATGTAGTCGTGCATGTTTATATGTAGAAGATAACAAGGAATTGTATACCCCTTGATCAGAATGTGATGTAGTCGTGCATGTTTATATGTAGAAGATAACAAGGAATTGTCTGCCCCTTGATCAGAATGTGATGTAGTCGTGCATGTTTATATGTAGAAGATAACAAGGAATTGTCTGCCCCCTGATGAGAATGTGATGTAGTCGTGCATGTTTATATGTAGAAGATAACAAGGAATTGTCTGCCCCTTGATCAGAATGTGATTTAACTGTACAGTAAACAACGCATGTTTATGTTGAAGAAAGGAAGTTGCAAAGAGAATAAATTTGAAAAAGTTATTTCTGTTTGTTGTGTTGGTGGGTAGCAATTAAGGCCATGTGACAAAGAGGTAAAATTTGCACAAGCTGCTGCATAAGAAAAGGACTTCATGAGAGGTATATTTTGCACGACTTTGATGCTGTATTGCACTCAGTTGATGCACCAGTGCTGGTACACTACTCCTTAACCTGCTTTTGATGTTGAAGTACCGCCTTACCGTTAATTTATTAATGGAATAGACCTGCATGAAGGTCTGAAAGCATACGAACAATTTTTTTTTTCGAAATTAAAAAAAAAGTATGGCAGTGGGGTATTCCATGGAGCAAGGGGATTCCAGCCAGCAATGAGCAGTGCCCCAGGGGATCGTATGGGTGCTCCAATGTTAAGATGTAAGAATAGAGTTTTTGGTTTAGCTGAAATGCACATGTGTATATACATAGTTTGCTTGAAGGATTTTTATCTATATTTTTTTTTCTCTGGAATATGTGTCAGAAGAGTTAGTACTTAATTAAGAAATTAAAAAACAAAAATCCTTGTCCCCTGTGAGCGTATTTAAGCCTTTTCAATTGAAGACCTGTAGCTCAATTTGCGCCAGTTAACCCGTTAATGAGCTTAGGCGTCACGTGACCTTGTGACGTCAGACAGGCGACCGTCTCCTGCGGGCAAATGTCTGAGCTGTATATTAAGTTGTGGCTTTGCGATTACTCCATCGCGTATATCGCTGTATAATTAATCGAAAACGATTCGAAACCATGGAGGAATATGTCAGTGATGATGATCTTGATACAGAGGACATAAATGGACATCTTGACGTTCTGCCGTATCAGTTTGAATCCGTACCAAACGACCGAAATGAGGTGGAACAGAGGGACAGCTAATCTGAAGCAGATGAACCGTCCCACACGGAACAAGGTCGACTTGTAAACACATACTGGTATGCTATTTATTATCTATGCCGGACGTTATAGATTTCTCGCACAACGGGTGTTGGTGACATTATCAGATAGCCCACCTGCACGCAAACAGTCTAGTAAATTCATGTCACGAGAGTGATATTTAGCTCACGTAAACGGTCATATTTTATATTGTATTATATTGCAACCACTCGCCTGATTTCAAATACCCTCTCCTAAATATTTTTATTGCGGCACAATGCGGCATTATGGAGTCAATTTACACTGCTATTTATTAGGCGGTAGTATTCTCGAGTCGAATTACGAAGAAGCAGTATATATAGGCAACTATCAATGATATGAATCCAATACAAAGAAATCGGCCTGCTTGATATGACCCCAAACCGGGCCAATATGAGGAAGGCGGGCCAATACAGAAAAGCAGGTCCAATACGGGAAAACAGGGACAATATGGGCTGGGCCAATATGACTTTCAACATGGCGACGCTGAGGATGAACGATCCTCGATTCGCGATCTTCTCCGAATGATGTCACTGATTTCTCTGATTTTGAACGGATATTCAATGGCTTCTGTGATAATATTTGATATAGCTGTACGTGCCGATGGAAACGCACGTCATGGAAAGTATAGAGAAATAATGTCGTTTTTAGACTGTCGCTTTATGAAATATACGTATCTGATGAAGTGTCGTTTATAGACTCGCTTTATGAAATAAACATATCTGATGAAGTGTCGCTTTTAGACTGTCGCTTTAAAAAATATACATTGCTTTCAAAGTGTCGTTTTTAGACTATCGTTCTCATCTTACATTAAGAATGACCCTGACAATATAAGCATGGCTGTTCTTAGATGATACAGTGAAAGTGTCGTTTTAGAGTGTCGTTTAATATAGAAAATCATCCTGGGAGGGGAATAGTCCAGGTACCTCACATGTGTCGTTTTAACACCGTCGTCTTATGGAAGGGGATAATGCCCCTATCGAGACAAATTACATAATATACATATCTTTCAAAGTGTCGTTTTCACATTGTCGTCTTAACAAGGAGGGATAATTAATGGCCCAATCCCGTGCTCTCTTACATGGAGTATGGACCGTAGATTCACAATATATTCAACCACTAATCTTTTTTTGATAGAACTAGCCACCGCGCTCGATCATGTGACTATAACATACGACCGGTTTGTAATATTATGTTATTAACCAAGTGTTTTCATATTGGCCTTGTTATAGGTCCGAGGCCTGCCGTATTGGCACGAGGTCGCAGGCCGAGGGTCAATACGGCTGACCGAGGACCTATAACCAGGCCAATATGAAAACAATTGGTTAATGACATTTTTATTAATTAACTCACCTACAATTTTTTTTATCGATTATAATAGATGCATCAAGGAATATTTTAGTACAGCGACTCCGTGTATTTCTTCCTTCACAATACGCCTATTTCCTACGATTATTATTATGTGCTTTTTGGAGTGCCATTATCGTCGGAAAGTCGACCCCCTCTACAGTAACGCTATCGGAAACGACGGTGACAATCGGGACGGTGAATAGGCCGATCATCTTCAACCTGGGCGTGGGTCTTCAACGTATGAAACGGAGTCAAAAAGATACAAGCAGATGAAATACTAATTTTATTTGATAAGAACGATGCAGTAAAATACAACCTTATATAATCTGGCGTAAATTTGGTCCAAATCCAGTCCCAATTTGAGGATCGAAGACGTATCATGCTATGGAGACCCTAGTTTTCAACATCATTTTACAGGTGTTTCGACCGCATAATTTCTATCGGTTCTATCCATATGTGAATAACTCTTCTAGCTGCAAGTCTGACATCTTTCTGTTGTAAAATATCACTGTAGTTATCGCTTCGTTCATCAGTGCACTGCTGTAAGTGTTAGATTGCTGTTTTGACGTCTGCTTGTACTTAGCACGTCGATTTCGCGCTCGCGTCACTATAGTCTATTTCAGCATGACTCACCTCACTTGATTTCAAGGTTTGTATATCGGCACGTACAGCTATATCAAATATTATCACAGAAGCCATTGAATATCCGTTCAAAATCAGAGAAATCAGTGACATCATTCGGAGAAGATCGCGAATCGAGGATCGTTCATCCTCAGCGTCGCCATGTTGAAAGTCATATTGGCCCAGCCCATATTGTCCCTGTTTTCCCGTATTGGACCTGCTTTTCTGTATTGGCCCGCCTTCCTCATATTGGCCCGGTTTGGGGTCATATCAAGCAGGCCGATTTCTTTGTATTGGATTCATATCATTGATAGTTGATTAATAATCATCCGTAATATAAACATTCTGGCCCGACTCGTCAATTGACAGTTCTCGTTTGAAGGATATATATGACACCTTCAACTCATGTAATCTAGTGACTGAATCGACATGCTTCAAAGTGGCCAGGGGAACGTTAGCAGACCATATTTTAGTCCCTGATGGTCCGTAGTTCAAAGAATCTGGGTCACGAGAAACTGGACTGAGATTTGTATGCCAAAGTCAGGCAAACAAATCAAATCGGAAGACTATCACTTATCGTTCCTATAGGAATTTTATTGCTGACAACTTCATGCGCGATCTTAATTGTACACCGTTCCATGTCGGCAATATACCTTCGCTGATATTGACGATACATTCTACTTATATGAACCTCATTCAACGAAAACTGCAACGAACACGCGTCTCTCAACACCTAACTCAGAAACTCTGACTGTGATAGGTAAATATAGGGTAAGGGGGCGTGGCATTCCTATCACAGCACGTGAGTCTTCACAAAACGTGTACATGTACCTCCTTAGTTGAACTTAATACCAAATTGCATAAAAACCTACATACAAAAATGCTCCCCCCCCCACGCCGTCCTCTTTAATGAAATTGAATGATGGTAGCACTATCTCTCAGAGCCATCACCAAGTTCAGACTGTACGGTACTTGTGGAATATTGGTAAATAAGCTACTCAATTTTTAGCCAAATCAACTTGAAATTATTTTAATTCAGATTCACATTTATGTTATGGAACAATGGAAAATAAAGCAGATGTTCTCTAATTTTCAGCCATATGCACTTTGAAATTTGAAAATCTAATACAGAATTACATTGTGTGGACAGTAAAACAATTCCTTGCAAGACTGAATGGGGAAATTGTATCTGTTATATATTACAAATTAAACAGTACTAAATTCCTAAATTTTAAACCATTAAGCTAATAATTTGAACTCAAGTTTAAAAATCCATCAATGTTTATGAAACAATTCGGTTTGGACAGTAGAGCTATTTCGTTCCATGTAGGTATGTCACAATTCTATGTGCTAATATAGCCAATATTATGTTTTCCCATAACAGTTCTAAATTCCCTAGTTTTCAATCAGTGTACTTGAAGTTTGAAAACTGCATGAAATTTATCTATGTTTATGGATCTTTTCGATCTGGGAAGTGAAATCGTGCTGCCATGGATTGGACGTTGAAAATGGATGTCTCCTACAGCCATGACAGACAATATTGTATCAATATTGGTTTTCTCATAGCCTAATAATTACAAACATTTATGATGATATCTGGATGCCGGCACATGTGCGGTACCAAGAAATTCTGTGTACAACCCCCCTCCCTCATTCAATCTGGTACACCTCCCTCTAAAGCGGTATTTAAACAAAAATGCCACCTACTCCGCTGTGGAGTTACATATTAAAACCATAAGTCTGAACTGATACGGACAATATGAACTGATAGAACTTTAGGCACAAATACAACAATAATATTGTGAGTTGCCTTGCATAAATTCACTTATATGTTCTTGAAAAACTTTGTCTGGTACTCGCGCCTGTACAGGCTTGCGCCGTATTCCATGCTAACAAGAACGATTGGTTGTCTCCCTTGAAACCCATTCAGTATACAAGGGAAGCAGCCAGCAGACACAGAGGATACAATCGACGAAAAAATATCCTGAGTCTGACTCAAATTCGTTACTATTTATCACAAAACAGACTGCACTGTGAAGGTACCCTTTCCCTTCTATGAAACAGCACCAATAAACATAGACTGAGGGAATACATCATGATGATCAAGCGAGACCACTTTCTTTCCTCACACAATAACCAAGATTGATCCATGTAATAATTGATTAGCATCACTGGAGGAATTTTGACTTAATATCTAAATAAAATAAACATTCAAAATACCCTTAACCCTATCTGGCCTGGGCGATTTGGGGTGTATCGCAGCCTGGGGGGAGGGGGCGGAAAGTGCTCCCCCCCCCCCCCTACATATTTTCTCTACCACTAAAGCTAGAGCGCTGAAACTTACCACCCAGTATCTTTGATTCAAGCTCTACCGGGAAATGTAAAAAAATCCAAGATGGCCGCCATGATGACGTCACAGTGACGTCATCTTCGCGGAAGCCATTTTTCGGCCTTTTTGGGATCGATTTTTCGAAATTTTCATTTTTCCGATTTTTCTCTCGAACAAAATCAAATAAAATATAGAATAATTAGTTTTGCATAAATAAAATACCTTCAAGGCCTTTTAGGCAAGGAAAATGTGAAGAAATGGAGCGAAAAGATTGAAAAACACGACTTTCGCAGATACCACATGGCCGCCATTTTGAATTTACCCATGATCCTCTGCCCAGGGGTATAAGAAAATAGGCTCAAAATGACTCCAATAAGATAAGCTTAAACATCACCAAGTTTCAGCCGCCTCGGTTTTGTCGTTTCGGAGCAGCAGAGAAAAGTTCACTAGGGGGACACTTGCGCGCCCCCCCCCCCCCAGGCCAGGTAAGGTTAAAAGCAGTATCTTAGGAAAGTATTTCCTGAAGTGCTGAACCTTTTTTCAATAATCATCGAAAATTTATATTCTTATTAACTTCTCAAGAGCATTAGACAATAGACACCTTCATGAGAAATGGATCTTTCCACAGAAAGACACAAAGACACATGATTGTATCGTCAAACTACACTGATTTTTTGTATTCAGTGGTGGGACAAATGTTGGACTCTCACATGCAGCGTTCTGTCCTTGGTGGATCACTGATCCAGTGATAAAGAGTTTTGGATAGATGATCCAGAAATAATAAAGATACAATGTTACTCTTTACAACATTCTCTTATACCGTACATGTATATTCGAGGTGAGCCACTGGTGATCCAATTTTCAATCAGGGGAGAGCATCATGTATCCATCTCTCTGATCCAGTGGTGCATCACTTGTGAACCAAAAAGCTCTCCGTCATTTGACTCATTGCGGATTAATGATCCACAATGGCGGAAGAAATGAGTGGGCGTTCAAGCTTCCTGCGCAGTCAGGTGAGCCAAGGGTGAGCCACGTCGGTACAAACGAGTCATTAGCAAGTCGAAAAATATATTGGATCAATATAGTGTCATTATTTGGAGCAGCAAAATTTCATATTTTTGTTTGTTGCCCATGTGGATCATTTTATTTGTAGTGTACTTGTGCTGTTCACCCAAAAATGCATGGATTCCGTCTGTAAAGCTACAAAATAAAATGAATGTACAAGTTGTTTCAATCTCACTGATAAGTATTCAAACAACTGTGGTATTTTCTACTGATAATTGTAGACAGTAAAATTGACGGTTTATTTTACTTCCCACAACAAAGTGGCGCCACAACAAAGTGTGGTTACATATTAAAACCATAAGTCTGAACTGATACGGACAATATGAACTGATAGACCTTTAGGCACAAATACAACATTAACATTGTGAGTTGCCTTGCATAAATTCACTTATATGTTCTTGAAAAACTTTGTCTGGTACTCGCGCCTGTACCTGTGGATTTTTCGGTCAGATTTTCCGTATTTTTTATTTATGCAATTTCTCCGCAAAAACAGCATGATAAATTAGTAAATATTAATGTGATGTGAAATAAAATAGTTTTTGCCCACTTTTCATCGCAGAAAAGCAGAAATTTTGAAGAAATATGACAAAAACATAACTTTTCTGGGACCCCACATGGCCGCCATCTTGAATTTACCCTTGATTCTCTCCTCGAGGGGTCATGCAAATAGGCTCAAAATGGGACCCCACATGGCCGCCATCTTGAATTTACCCATGATCCTCTCCTCGGGGGGTCATGCAAATAGGCTCAAAATGACCCCAATAAGATAAACTATAAAGTCACGGAGTTTCAACTCTTTATTTTTGTCGTTCCGGAGATAGCACAGAAAGTTTGGTAGGAGGGGGGCATCTTCCCCCCCCCCAGGCCAGGTAGGGTTAAATGGCAGTGACACATTACCACAAACACCCCCTGGTCATAATAAAGATGGATGTGAATTTCAATAACTATATGTGAAAAAAATGGTAAAAATTTCAGCTTCAAAACTGTGTATAAAAGGCCCGACTTATTGAAGTTATGTTCAAAATTAGACCTAAAATTAATTGATAAACCACCCCTACCCCAAACATGAAAATTATGAAGAATACCCCTGGTTTGGCCCTTGAAAATTGTATGACGTTTCCAACTGAGAGATGATTGACCACTACATGTTCGAAAATAATGTCTGGAAGATTAAAAAAATATTGTGGCTCGTTTTCATCGTCATTCACACCGAATGATGAAATTTAGAAAACAGCCCATCCGAGAGGATTCCCAGAGTTACCTCCTTGATATTGTCCCGTTATATTGAAGAAAAATGACATAATCTTACAGCTTTTTATTAGGAATTAAACTTCGACGTGTACTCTTTATCACAATAACCTAAAAGAAAACAAATTCACAATTTCACTAACATCAGCAGGGGGAAATCCCCCATCATAAGAAACTGCGGAGTGAGACATTAGAACTACCGCCATATTCTGTTAGCATCATAGCACCGATAAATGGCAAGGGAATTGGGCTTTCGTCTGTTTTCGGCTTTTACTTATACATTTTAGCATGCGGGAGATCACATCGAAATATTATTCTATTTCAGAGACGAAAGTTCAATTGCAAACGTCATTCGACCCTGTTTCACGTCACATCTGTAGGAAACACATCTTTTGGTGCAGATTTGAAGAAGTTATTTTATTATTTTAGGGATTTTTTTCGTATGTTACCGTAACTATTTCTGTAAGCATTACATCAATATATTTGTAGACAAAGGAACCCGATGAAGATGTTTCAGAAGATAGAAAGCTGCAGCATTACATCCTAACTATAGAGCTCCATAGACTGATGCCACCGACAAGTGAGGAATATAAGACATTCGAATCCTCGTGCCAAAAGGCTTTACCTGGAATATCTCTGCTAGACTGTGACGACTTGCTGGATCTTTTTGATGTACTCGTCAGTCGGAATCTTCTCGGGATAGGGAAATATGATATTCTGAAGAATTTGGTGGCTGATGTCAGTGAGGCCGCCCTTGGGATGGTGAAGAAACACGAGAAAGAGTTTTCCAAAGCGAACATCGATCTGCCTTCAGCAGGTTTGTTCTTCATTCAATCGCAATGTGCATTGTGCATGGTAGCATAAACGGTTAGATCGGATTATATGATATTGGGTGAATAGGCTCAATGTGCAATTATGGGTGAAATTACTATAATATTGATTGATATGATTTCGGATGAATATGCGGCATGACGGAAAATACTGGAATATTTCATTGAGGAAAATAAGGGAAAATACTGGGTGAAATTACTGGAGAAGATTCATCGGACGCTCCATTACCCATGAGCCGGCATAGATCAGTTTGTAAGAGCAACTCAACGAATTAGAGGGATCGTGGGTTCGATTCCCACAGACGGCCAAATTATTCTTTCTCTCAAAATGATTTCTATAAGTACAAATTGCTTCGTGGTGGGCTTGCCTCATACCAGATGGTCATTCTATGGTGTATATATGGCATTGTATAATCTGATATTGGATGCGTAGGGACAACGACGAGGAATACTGGGACATTCGATCGAGGACAATAAGGGCGAATACTGGGTGAAATTAGTATAATATTGGATTATATGATCTTGGATGAATAGGCACGAATAGGGGAAATATAGAGATATTTCAGATAACAAAATAAAGGGAAACACTGGGTGAAATTACTTGTGTCCATATGGCATTGGATCATATGATCTTGGGTGAATAAGCACAAAGAAAGGAAAGAATGGGACAGTTGATTGGGAAAGGGGAAATGTATGATATTTGGGAAATAGCCAAAATGAAGGGAGATGTCTGTATCTTAGTAGTGATACAGACTGCATCGATTATAAGAACATTGGGTGAACAGGCAAACAGAGAAATACTGGGATATACCATTAAGCAAAATTAGGAAAATACTGGGTGATGCGGATATACAACATTACCACAGACCGGATAATATATAACTTTGGTACGTAGGCCAAAAGAGGAGAAATACTGGGATATGTGCTTGGGAAATATAGGGGAAATACTATTTTACTGATGAATATAATAGTGGATAATATGAATCTTGGGTGGATAGGCAACGAAAAAGATTGGAAATACTGAGGTGAGTAAATATGTGATCAAGGGAAAGAGAATAAATAATGGGTGATTTTGATACAGAGTCGAGGATATATGACGGGGACCGTGTATATTTATTATCAGTTGCTATGCGTCATTGGTGCAAGGGAGCATATCTACTGTTGTGTGGGGAACGGGCCGCACGACATGCTCTGCATGATTAGTGCCCATCGTGTATGCCCAAGTAAAACCAATCCAAACCATTAGAGCGCAAAGCATCTCCAGGCATGCAAGGTGACGAATTTCACCCTTCCCTACTTCCAATCAACATGCATAATGCGAGTTGGAACAACCAGGCGACTGGAAAAAAAATCCTGTTAACGGTAGTCTTGATATAAAGCAGAAATAAACATGTACGATTTAACAGGCATCATAAAGACAATGAGATCAATTAGTCCCCTGGAAATAATACCATATATGTGAGTGTGCGCGGTCGCAGATAGATCGCACTTCGACAGAGACCCATCCTGAGAAAGCTCTTTCTTTATGTTCTTCGCCCATATTTCATTTGCGTAACCCAAATTAACATGCCAACCCGGCCTGTACCCTATTCACATTCCACAGCGATTACACGCAAAATAGCATTCCAGTTCCAGGTCCGATCTTTATTATTGCAATATTAGCCGAGTATTTGTGGAAAGACAGAGGGCATTTCGGTTGCCCGAAGTTGTTATTTGGATCATAAATCTCAGATGGAGATTAATGAATGATTGGTTTGTAACCGTTTCTATATTCCAGATCCCGTCAAGGAAACCAAACTCGTCATAACATTTCACCGCTCAAACTTGATTGGTTGTATGATACCACCCAAGAAACGAGATGAGATGATTAAGGTGATATTATCTACAATGAAATCTCAGGAGGGCAAAGCAGATGTTCAAATCACTGCGTGTATGGCGATAGCTGTATTCTCGGAGTCAGACACACAACAGGACATATATAAGAATGGGGGTGTTGACCAAGTATTGTCAGCCCTGAAAACTCACGAAAGTGACAAGCTGGTGCAAGCAATAGGCTGTCAGGTTTTAGCCAACGCATCAAATGAAGTTCCAGAAATACAGAGGTACGTTTGTGCGAATGAGGGTGTGAAGCAAGTATTGTCAGCTATGAGAACGCATGAGGATGATGAGTATATACAAGCTGCTGCTTGTTCAGCTCTGGCTCACATATCACAGGATATCCCAGAGATACAGCGGCATATCAGTGACAACGGCGGGGTGGTCCAAGTTTTGACAGCTATGAACAAGTATGGCGAAAACGACCATGTCCAAGCTTTCGGGTGTGAAGCACTATCTTGTCTATCCAAAAGTCTCCCGGAGGTCCGGAAGTACATCGGAGACAACGGTGTTAACCAAGTACTATCAGCTATGAGAAAGCATAAAGGTGACGAGGATGTACAAGCTTATGGATGTTTGACACTGGCATGTGTATCGCAGGATGTCCCTGAGATACAGAAGTACATTAATAACAAAGGAGGAGTGGACTTAGTATTATCAGCTATGACAACCCACAAAGGCGCTCAGGATGTACAGGCTAATGGATGTTTGGCGCTGGCTCACATATCAAACAAGATTCCTGACATACAGAAGAACATTTATGAGAAGGGAGGCATCCAGGAAGTATTGGCTGCTATGATAGCACATACGGGCGATGAGGATGTGCAGTCCAATGGTTGTTTAGCGCTGTCATGTTTATCAGACAATGTCTCAGACATACAGTGGTGCATCCAGAAGAAGGAAGTTGTGAACAAAATATTGGCCGCTTTGGCAAGACATAGCAACGTCGTTGATGTACAGTCGCATGGGTGTTTAACACTGGCATACATATCGCAGGGTAACCCGGACATTCAGAAGTATATCCACGAGAAGGGAGGAGTGGACCAAGTACTGACTGCTATGATAACACATGGCAGTGACCAGAATGTACAGACTAATGGGTGTATAGCACTGGCTTACATAGCACAGAATCTCCCTGATATACAGAAGTATATCCACGAGAAGGGAGGAGTGGACCAGGTGTTGACTGCTATGATAACACATGACAGTGACCAGGATGTGCAGACTAATGGGTGCTTAGCACTGGCTTACATAGCACAGAATCTCCCTGATATACAGAAGTACATCCATGAGAAGGGAGGAGTGGACCAAGTATTAACTGCTATGGTTACACATAGCAGTGTCAAGGATGTACAGTCTGGAGGGTGTTTAGCACTGGCTAACATATCACAAAATCTCCCAGACATACAGAAGTACATTCATGAGAAGGGAGGAGTGGATCAAGTATTGACAGCTATGATAACGCATGATATTGTACAGAGAGTACAGACTCATGGGTGTTTAGCACTGGCCTGCATATCAGATGATGTCCCCGGCATACAGAAGTACATCCATGAGAAGGGAGGAGTGGAGCTGGTCCTGACTGCTATGATAACACATGGCCGTACCCAGGATGTACAAGCTAATGGATGTTTAGCACTAGCTACCATTTCACAGAATCTCCCCGACATACAGAAGTACATCCGTGATAAGGGAGGAGTGGACCAAGTATTGACAGCTATGATAACACATGACAGTGTCCAGAATGTACAAACTAATGGATGTTTAGCACTAGCTGCCATTTCACAAAATCTGCCCGACATACAGAAGTACATCCGTGATAAAGGAGGAGTGGACCAAGTATTGACAGCTATGATAACACATGACAGTGACCAGGATGTACAGGCTAATGGGTGTTCAGCACTGGCTTACATAGCACAGAATCGGCCCGACATACAGAAGTACATCTATGAGAAGGGAGGAGTGGATCAGGTCTTGGCTGCTATGATAACACATGACAGTGACCAGGATGTACAGACTGTTGGGTGTTTAGCACTGGCTTACATAGCACAGAATCTCTCCAGCATACAGAATTACATACATGGGAAGGGAGGAGTGGACCAGGTGTTGACTGCTATGATAGCACATGACAGTGTCCAGGCTGTGCAGACTAATGGGTGCTCAGCACTGGCTTGCATAGCACAGAATCTCCCAGATATACAGAAGTACATCCATGAGAAGGGAGGAGTGGACCAAGTATTAACTGCAATGATAACACATGGCAGTGACCAGAATGTACAGACTAATGGGTGTATAGCACTGGCTTACATAGCACAGAATCTCCCAGATATACAGAAGTACATCCAT
The DNA here is from genome assembly GCA_036873755.1 of Hanleya hanleyi. NCBI lineage: Eukaryota > Metazoa > Mollusca > Polyplacophora > Lepidopleurida > Hanleyidae > Hanleya > Hanleya hanleyi. The sequence continues at coordinate 16,404 of JAVTVY010001596.1, read as the reverse complement.
GAGAAGGGAGGAGTGGACCAGGTGTTGACTGCTATGGTAACACATGACAGTGACCAGGATGTACAGACTAATGGGTGCTTAGCACTGGCTTACATAGCACAGAATCTCCCTGATATACAGAAGTACATCCATGAGAAGGGAGGAGTGGACCAAGTATTAACTGCTATGGTTACACATAGCAGTGTCAAGGATGTACAGTCTGGCGGGTGTTTAGCACTGGCTAACATATCACAAAATCTCCCAGACATACAGAAGTACATTCATGAGAAGGGAGGAGTGGATCAAGTATTGACAGCTATGATAACGCATGATATTGTACAGAGAGTACAGACTCATGGGTGTTTAGCACTGGCCTGCATATCAGATGATGTCCCCGGCATACAGAAGTACATCCATGAGAAGGGAGGAGTGGAGCTGGTCCTGACTGCTATGATAACACATGGCCGTACCCAGGATGTACAGGCTAATGGATGTTTAGCACTAGCTACCATTTCACAGAATCTCCCCGACATACAGAAGTACATCCGTGATAAGGGAGGAGTGGACCAAGTATTGACAGCTATGATAACACATGACAGTGTCCAGAATGTACAAACTAATGGATGTTTAGCACTAGCTGCCATTTCACAAAATCTGCCCGACATACAGAAGTACATCCGTGATAAAGGAGGAGTGGACCAAGTATTGACAGCAATGATAACACATGACAGTGACCAGGATGTACAGGCTAATGGGTGTTCAGCACTGGCTTACATAGCACAGAATCGGCCCGACATACAGAAGTACATCCATGAGAAGGAAGGAGTGGATCAGGTCTTGGCTGCTATGATAACACATGACAGTGACCAGGATGTACAGACTGTTGGGTGTTTAGCACTGGCTTACATAGCACAGAATCTCTCCGGCATACAGGATTACATACATGGGAAGGGAGGAGTGGACCAGGTGTTGACTGCTATGATAGCACATGACAGTGTCCAGGATGTGCAGACTAATGGGTGCTCAGCACTGGCTTGCATAGCACAGAATCTCCCAGATATACAGAAGTACATCCATGAGAAGGGAGGAGTCGACCAAGTATTAACTGCAATGATAACACATGCCAGTGACCAGAATGTACAGACTAATGGGTGTATAGCACTGGCTTACATAGCACAGAATTTCCCAGATATACAGAAGTACATCCATGAGAAGGGAGGAGTGGACCAGGTGTTGACTGCTATGATAACACATGGCAGTGACCAGAATGTACAGACTAATGGGTGTTTAGCACTGGCTTGCACAGCACAGAATCTCTCAGATATACAGAAGTACATCCATGAGAAGGGAGGAGTGGACCAGGTGTTGACTGCTATGATAACACATGGCAATGACCAGAATGTACAGACTAATGGGTGTTTAGCACTGGCGTACATAGCACAGAATCTCCCCGGAATACAGAAGTACATCCATGAGATGGGAGGAGTGGAGCTGGTCCTGACTGCTATGATAACACATGGCCGTACCCAGGATGTGCAGGCTAATGGATGTTTAGCACTAGCTACCATTTCACAGAATCTCCCCGACATACAGAAGTACATCCGTGATAAGGGAGGAGTGGACCAAGTATTGACAGCTATGATAACACATGACAGTGTCCAGAATGTACAAACTAATGGATGTTTAGCACTAGCCGCCATTTCACAAAATCTGCCCGACATACAGAAGTACATCCGTGATAAAGGAGGAGTGGACCAAGTATTGACAGCTATGATAACACATGACAGTGACCAGGATGTACAGGCTAATGGGTGTTCAGCACTGGCTTACATAGCACAGAATCGGCCTGACATACAGAAGTACATCCATGATAATGGAGGAGTGGATCAGGTCTTGGCTGCTATGATAGCACATGACAGTGTTCAGGATGTGCAGACTAATGGGTGCTTAGCACTGGCTTGCATAGCACAGAATCTCCCAGATATACAGAAGTACATCCATGAGAAGGGAGGAGTGGACCAAGTATTGACTGCTATGATAACACATGGCAGTGACCAGAATGTACAGACTGTTGGGTGTTTAGCACTGGCTTACATAGCGCAGAAGCTCCCAGATATACAGAAGTACATCCATGAGAAGGGAGGAGTGGACCAAGTATTGACTGCTATGATAACATATGGCAGTGACCAGAATGCACAGACTAATGGGTGTATAGCACTGGCTTACATAGCACAGAATCTCTCAGATATACAGAAGTACATCTATGAGAAGGGAGGAGTGGACCAGGTGTTGACTGCTATGATAGCACATGACAGTGTTCAGGATGTGCAGACTAATGGGTGCTTAGCGCTGGCTTGCATAGCACAGAATCTCCCAGATATACAGAAGTACATCCATAAGAAGGGAGGAGTGGACCAAGTATTGACTGCTATGATAACACATGGCAGTGACCAGAATGTACAGACTGTTGGGTGTTTAGCACTGGCTTACATAGCACAGAATCGGCCTGACATACAGAAGTACATCCATGATAATGGAGGAGTGGATCAGGTCTTGGCTGCTATGATAGCACATGACAGTGTTCAGGATGTGCAGACTAATGGGTGCTTAGCACTGGCTTGCATAGCACAGAATCTCCCAGATATACAGAAGTACATCCATGAGAAGGGAGGAGTGGACCAAGTATTGACTGCTATGATAACACATGGCAGTGACCAGAATGTACAGACTGTTGGGTGTTTAGCACTGGCTTACATAGCGCAGAAGCTCCCAGATATACAGAAGTACATCCATGAGAAGGGAGGAGTGGACCAAGTATTGACTGCTATGATAACATATGGCAGTGACCAGAATGCACAGACTAATGGGTGTATAGCACTGGCTTACATAGCACAGAATCTCTCAGATATACAGAAGTACATCCATGAGAAGGGAGGAGTGGACCAGGTGTTGACTGCTATGATAGCACATGACAGTGTTCAGGATGTGCAGACTAATGGGTGCTTAGCACTGGCTTGCATAGCACAGAATCTCCCAGATATACAGAAGTACATCCATGAGAAGGGAGGAGTGGACCAAGTATTGACTGCCATGATAACACATGGCAGTGACCAGAACGTACAGACTGTTGGGTGTTTAGCACTGGCTTACATAGCGCAGAATCTCCCAGATATACAGAAGTACATCCATGAGAAGGGAGGAGTGGACCAAGTATTGACTGCTATGATAACACATGGCAGTGACCAGAATGTACAGACTAATGGGTGTTTAGCACTGGCTTACATAGCACAGAATCTCCCCGGAATACAGAAGTACATCCATGAGAAGGGAGGAGTGGACCAAGTGTTGACTGCTATGATAACACATGACAGTGACCAGAATGTACCGACTAATGGGTGTATAGCACTGGCTTACATAGCACAGAATCTCCCAGATATACAGAAGTACATCCATGAGAAGGGAGGAGTGGATCAGGTGTTGACTGCTATGATAACACATGGCAGTGACCAGAATGCACAGACTAATGGGTGTATAGCACTCGCTTACATAGCAGAGAATCTCTCAGATATACAGAAGTACATCCATGAGAAGGGAGGAGTGGACCAGGTGTTGACTGCTATGATAGCACATGACAGTGTCCAGGATGTGCAGACTAATGGGTGCTTAGCACTGGCTTGCATAGCACAGAATCTCCCAGATATACAGAAGTACATCCATGAGAAGGGAGGAGTGGACCAAGTATTGACTGCTATGATAACACATGGCAGTGACCAGAATGTACAGACTGTTGGGTGTTTAGCACTGGCTTACATAGCGCAGAATCTCCCAGATATACAGAAGTACATCCATGAGAAGGGAGGAGTGGACCAAGTATTGACTGCTATGATAACACATGGCAGTGACCAGAATGTACAGACTAATGGGTGTTTAGCACTGGCTTACATAGCACAGAATCTCCCCGGAATACAGAAGTACATCCATGAGAAGGGAGGATTGGACCAGGTGTTGACTGCTATGATAACACATGGCAGTGACCAGAATGTACCGACTAATGGGTGTATAGCACTGGCTTACATAGCACAGAATCTCCCAGATATACAGAAGTACATCCATGAGAAGGGAGGAGTGGACCAGGTGTTGACTGCTATGATAACACATCGCAGTGACCAGAATACACAGTCTAATGGGTGTATAGCACTGGCTTACATAGCACAGAATCTCTCAGATATACAGAAGTACATCCATGAGAAGGGAGGAGTGGACCAGGTGTTGACTGCTATGATAGCACATGACAGTGTCCAGGATGTGCAGACTAATGGGTGCTTAGCACTGGCTTGCATAGCACAGCATCTCCCAGATATACAGAAGTACATCCATGAGAAGGGAGGAGTGGACCAAATATTAACTGCAATGATAACACATGACAGTGACCAGGATGTACAGACTGTTGGGTGTTTGGCACTGGCTTACATAGCACAGAATCTCCCAGATATACAGAAGTACATCCATGAGAAGGGAGGAGTGGATCAAGTATTAACTGCAATGATAACACATGACAGTGACCAGAATGCACAGACTAATGGGTGTATAGCACTGGCTTACATAGCACAGAATCTCCCAGATATACAGAAGTACATTCATGAGAAGGGAGGAGTGGACCAGATCTTGACTGCTATGATAACACATGACAGTGACCAAAAGGTACAGTCCAATGGGCGTTTAGCACTGGCTTGTATATCAAAGAATGTTCCCGACATACAAAAGTACATCCATGAGAAGGGAGGAGTGGACTTGTATTGACTGCTATGATAACTCATGACAGTGACCAGAATGTACAGACCAATGGGTGTATAGCACTGGCTTACATAGCACAGTATATATCCGTGATAAGGGAGGAGTGCCGCAGTTGCAGGCTACAATCGAGCGGTATAGTGGAAATGGAAGTCTACAAGTGAATGGGAGATTAGCTCTGAAGCACATCAGAAAAAACTTCAGAAAACTGACATTCCATGGTGAGTGGACGCTGTATTGGCTGGGTCGAATTTAGTTTACAAACTCTTCTTGGACATCATGAGCGATCATTAGATATATGTCCAGAAGTCTCATCACTAGTTATCCTAGTCAATTAAGATTAACGTTTCTTCTCCATCAAATCGTCTCTGCTTAATTTCTCAGCGATTCTTGTGTATTCTGCATTTGCACGTTAATCAGTATTGAAACTTATGACGTGTCCATAGAAAAAAATAATACTTGCAGATAATTATCATGATTATGGTATAATATTATAATAACTTTGTTACCGACTGTATTCATAAATATTACTTACGGATTATGCCATTGTCCAGTGGTGTGCCATGTAAATAATGATTATATATATATATATAGCTTCTCAGCACTGTCAACTGGAGTCTATGAACAATCAACTCCCGTGTCAGTGAGGAGGGACGGAATTTGGCTTAATATTAATGTCACACTCAAGTTTGTTTCACTCATATGGTGACAGTAAGTTTGCTCATATGGTGACAGTCAGTTTGGTTGGTGGAGGAAGCCGGAGTACCCGGAGAGAACCACCGCCCTTTGGCTGGTAGCTGACAGACTTTCACACATGGACCAGCTGGGCTCGAACCCGTGCCGGTTCAGCGGTGTGAGGCTAGCGGCCACCAGCGAAGCGCCTTAGACCAATCGGCCACCGAGGGCCCCCACGTGTCAGTGATAACCGTCTGAGTATATTATATCACTGTTTGAATGGAGGTTATGTTTGATATAAAAATGTGAACACAGAAAGTTTTATTGAGAATTGTGTTCATCAATGTGCATGTATCTGTCTGCTAGATTAGATATGTCAGTCAGCCCAGACGTTCTAACAATCCATATCTTGTTATGTATCCAACGTTTGTGTCGACACATGTATAGTGATAATGTGATATGATATTTCATATTTTGTCATTTGTCATTTGGAATTGTATCAGTTGGTCTGCAATCTAACTTGAGCAGTGCCCACAACACTCATCCCAGTTCTATAGATTGTATGTAAATATAAACGCCAGGACTGCTGCAGGTTGTTTAGGTCAGTGCGGGATAGCGCATAACCTCTCAGCGTTATCAGATTTGCTCGTTTGTTAATAAAGCTTAATGACGTTAGGTCATTTGTGAGTTCATAGCCATTAAACTTCTATATCGACACATTAGTTTATGTACTATTTCTTCGCAATCGTTTTATCTTGCTCTTTGTTCACATCTAAGTCAATTTCATCGATATCGCTTCTGTATATTGCGCTTACATAGGCTTTTGATTTGATTTTTGACCTTATATAGAAACAGCCCATACTGTATGTCTAGTCGGGTATATATATTTGATTGCTTGTTCACTACGCCTGATGAAACCAGTTCTTTTGTGAGATTGGTCGTACTGTATGCCCCGTCAGTTATATTAGATTTCGTTGTCTTTACACAATGCTTTATGACACTAGGTCATGTCAGTTTGGCCGTGCTATGTTAGATTTGGTTGGGGGTTTTCTTATGAGGCGCCGTTTATCACTTTCTGACTTCATCTATTTATTTATTAATATCTGGTATTTATCAGCCAGATATATAAATCCCTTAAATATGAAGATGAAATAAACACTGGTTTTAGTAAAGTTTAAATCCTATATCAGCGAAAATAATGCGTGAAAGATTTATAAATACCTATTTTAAATTGCTAGATAAAAATATCTCTAGTTACGTTATTTTTTTTGGATATAAATTTATTCAATATCCTCGATCAAGGATCACGTATTTATATATCCGACGAAACGTATCTTGTTGATATATATATTTCAAATTGTGTTGTTGGAGATATATATATCCTGTCATCGCCAAAGTTCTGATATATAAATCTTGAACTGAGAAAGTTGTGGATATATATATCCTAGTGAAACATGCTAATGAGCTGCGATACGTATTACCCCCAAACCGCTGATGTCACCCGAAGCTCTTCAAGTCTCATCTTTACTGCGCTGGCACGTGTCATGGTTGGGCGAACACCGAACTGTCTTTCCACAGAGTCCCGCTGTGTTGTAAACAGGCACTAATATGTGAACCATATATCAATGTTATAGGGGAAATTTCTTTAGGCAGTTCTTGTACTCCCATCATTGAGTAATAATATATGCTAAGCTCCCATGATGCAGTCAACAAGTTTAATTCAATGATATTTTACTACAGGTAAAACGAAGACAGAACGATTTCAGATAAGGCATATAATCATGCTGTCTAATGTTTTATAAAGAAATAAATATTTTTACTTTTGATTTTCGTTTTCGGTAATTTCGGAAATTGAAATATAGAAGTGGTAAGTTCTGCCTGGGACGAGTAATATTCGTCCCAGGCGACTTTGATTTGTGTCAGAAGCCTAAAACTTGGCATGGTGTCTCCGTCATGTTCCATTTAATGATTTGGTGTGTAGACCACGATGTCCACGTCATCTGTGATGTCATTGGTGACGTCATCAGTAGGAGTAGTAGCCGAGGTGGCTATTTGGGGGGTGTGAAGGAAGGTGTCTGGGGTAGAGATGGTCCATCCGTGGTCCGAATGGACCGTGTGGTGTGTCCGCTTGCAGCTCTCTGCACGTAGACGACGAATGGTATGGTGTTTGTTGGAAGTCACATTGTGCTACGCATGCGCAGTTGGTCAGTAGTAACGAAAGATGTCATTTTGGACGTGGGAAATGTCATGTTTTGGCAATCAAGGGACCCATCTTTGATCCAAATGGACCGTTTTGGGTATTCTAGTGAAGCTTTTGTGGGGTAGAGTCAGACTGGCGTGTTTTTGATTGGAAGTCGCGCCAATCTGCGCATGGGCAGTTGGGGTGTAGTAAGTAAAGTGGCCATTCTGGAGGTGCGCAGGGATATATTTGAGCGATTAAGGGACCATTCTTGGTCCGAGTGCGTCGTGTGAGGTGTCAAAGTGAAGCCCTCGGTGTGTAGACCACGACTTGAGGGATGTACACGTTGTCTGTGACGTCATTGGGGACGTCATCAGTAGGAGAAGTAGCCAAAGTGGGCATTTTGGAGGTATAATGGGAGGTTTTTGAGGTAGAGATGGACCATTCGTGGTCCGTGTTTTGTGTCATCCTGTAGCTCTCTGCATTTAGACAACGAATGGTATGGTTTTTGTTGGACATCGCATTGTGCTACGCATGCTCAGTTGGGCAGTAGTAACATCAATATGTCATTCTACGCATGCTCAGTTGGGCAGTAGTAACATCAATATGTCATTCAGGGCGTGCGTGGGAGAGGGTTTGAGGATATATTTGAGCGATTGAAGGACCATTCTTGGTCCGAATGCGTCGTGCGAGGTGTCATTGTGAAGTCCTTGGTGTGTAGACCACGACTTGAGAGATGTCCACGTCATCTGTTACGTCATTGGTGATGTCATCAGTAGGAGTAGTAACCAACGTGGGCATTTTGGGGATGTGAAGGAAGGTGTTTGGGGTAGAGATGGACCATCCGTGGTCCAAATTGCCCGTGAGGCGTGCCCAAACCCCATCCTAAAGCATGGACGCACTAACGATGGTGAGTGAGTGAGTGAGTGCGCGTGCGTGTGTGTGTGTGTGTGTGTGTGTGTGTGTGTGTGTTGGTGTGTTGGTGTGTGTGTGTGTGTGAACACCGTGCTTAGTCGTCTCTCGGAAGACATGGAAGCTCTGAAGAGCCGTTCTTTTCTGTCGCTGTAAGACAGCTGTCATAGCCACAGCGTCAGGGTTAATAGATCAAAGACCATTGATAGGTCCACGAACCGTCGCTGGTTCCGGCGTGAGCGCTCGTGGTCCATATCCCGAGCATCAAGGATGGCTTTCATAGCCCATTAGTGGTGGGTGATAGAACACCTCGCCATCGAGTCGACCGCTTCTGTGAACTCTTCCAGGATCTGACATCGTCCCTCGTTGTCGTCGCCATCTGCAAACGTGGAATGAGTGAGTTGACCACGGTGACATGCTGTAAAATGCGAGTGGCATAGAGATGGGTCTCCGTCATGACTCTGCAACAGATGGAATGGGGGTGTGGGGTACAGAGGGACGTGTTTTATGTGCGCTTATACGTAGCTCAACGGGTCCGTGATAAGTACTATTCTGATTGGTTAGTGCAATAAGAGCACAACAAAAAGGATTACAGGTCAACCATTTTATAATCCCCTCCATCACAGCGCATCCACGCTGGGGGAACCGCTATGAGTGTGTTCACTTATGTTATTGTCCGTGTCTTGGCCGCATAGTCGGCTGCTCTTGTCCAATCAGAAGCTGACCCTGGGAATAAGTATTAGTATAATTACAAGCGTCTGGTCCGTCATTCATAATCCAGCCGTCGTCCATTAGAGAATATTCGCGTCCATAATCCAAAGACCTATTCCATATAACAGAATTAGCACAAAATTCAACAAAGACAATCATAGTATACATACTATCGCCGACCAGTACACCTAATCCACAACATTCGCCGCTGAGATGCATCTCAGCCACGCTCCGACCGCGACTGTCCACACGAACACCATAAGAACCCCGAAGCACATGGGCCCACACGGCCCCAGCCCCGGGCCAAGCGGAACCAGACACAAGCCACGAAACGCAACGCCACAGATTTTTCATTTTTCATGTGTGCACGTATAAACCGTAAGGTGAGGACCAACGCTTGAATTCTTACTATGTTTCTGAGGACCGACGTTGCTCCAAGATCCAGAAAGTGGTCCTTGGACTGTTTTTTTTTATTAAAATGCGTTTTGCTTGGCAGCCAGCTTGAACACGACTGTCATTTTACCGTAAAAGATAAAGTTTATTCGTAGCAGGAATTATTTGCTTGGCTTCAGCGCATTACATTAAGTGCACAATACAGGCATAATGCTTTACGCATTGTATGATGATTTACCACTAATTTGACCATTATCATGGCCGCCATTTTGAATTTGGCGGCCACCTTGGAAAATAATTTTACAGATCTTTCTTGAAAACGCACTAGAGCATTAATAACAAGCATCGTTAAAAGTTTCATGACCTAGACTGACCTAGACTGAAACAATAAACAGTATTATTATCATATTGCTGTATTTGACCGTTATATTGGCGGCCATCTTGAATTTGGCGGCCATATTGGAAAAAAATGAGTGGGTCTTTATCAGAAAATGGTCAGGACATCTTTGGCTACTATCATGCCAAGTTTCATGCTTTTACCTCGAAGTGCACAATTCGGCTAGTTTTGTGCACGATATTACTCCACTGTGAGTCTAGAGGATTAACCAATTTATTAGACGACTGATTTGAATTTTGGTTATTGTATTTGGTGATGCTGTTAGCCTTGTACGTTCATGCATGGATTTTCTATCCGCATGTTTTATGAAACGTAACTTAAACTGCTCTTCATGCATAGATTATAATCTGTAAATATTCAATCAGGAGCCGCGACCTAATCGATTTTCCCCTCAAATGACTTTTGGCTGTTTTGGATTTTGGTTGTATACAATTTAACAGGATTTTTCAATATATGTAAAAGTGCCATAATGACATAAAATTAGAAAACTGCTACTAAAATATATGAGAAAGCCAAAACAAATTTCGACATTTTGTCGCCCGACTATTACGCCCTATAGGTCAGATCCAGGTATTCCGTGCTAATCTTATTGTATCAATAAGCGCGCGGGCTGCATATTGAATGACGGACTAGACGCTTGTATTCATACGTTTTAATTTTATGGATCAACGGAAATCCGACATCAGTACTATCAGTACTATCAGTACTTGCATTTATTTTTCACGCTTGATGATGCTAGGACATTGATGTGTTCAGTCGTACTGTGTGCATTGTCTTCTATATCAGATTGTTTGCCTTCAACGCTTGATGATGTTAGGCTAGTAGTATAGAAAGGACAGATTCTACCTCATTGACCTAAAACATTTGCATATGAAATCTGTGACGTCACTTCCGGTTGCGGTCATGTCACCGGAAGTGACGTTTGACCCCTGCACATGCGCACAATACTGGATATGGTACCCAGGACTCAAAAATCACTTTCAGTCACGTGATCGGAACCGAAAGTGACGTCACAGAGGTCATAGGCAAATTTTTAAGGTAGAATCCGCCTTTTCCATTTTGCGGGTCAACGAGCGTGTGCTATATTTTTCGCACGTTATTCTCCGTGAATCGTTTTTGCCTATGCGCTGCTTGTCTGACGGCACAAAAGCATCCAAATTTCCGAGGTCAATGCGACCGAATTAGCTCTTTCAAAGGGCCAGAAGACGTCCACGGAACCCTTTATCTGACGTCAAAAAATGGAGTCTGGCCATAAATACGAGGGTCAGTCAGAGTGTGAGTCGTTTGTCATTTGGTCAACCATGGCATTAGTCCTTCGAGCCGTCCTTCCCCTTATACCGCAGGTAGGGTTACACGTCTATGAAGATAAAGTCACCGCCGTGGAAGACGGTGATGTTTGCTGGTCGGGCCCTGAGGCCATATCGAATACGATAAAGCTACACCGTGACGGCTGGTCCAAATTTAAACGAGTGTTGAGCGGTGAGCTCGACGGGAACCTCATCCATACAGAGAATTGCATCTACGTACACCGTGGATCGTTCTTTGCACGCATGGGGCGTTACCAGGAACCTACGCGAAGCTTCACCCTAGACCCTGATCTGTGACACAAGACACCTATACCTTACATCGAGCTACCTGCCGCCATGTTTTTTACGAAACCGGGTCAGCGTTGGAGGTATAGATACCCAGTGGCAGGCCGATTTGGTCGATATGAGTGCTTTTGCCAAACACAACGATGGGAATCGGTATATCTTGACGTGCATCGATGTTCTGTCAACATATGTGTGGGCGGTGCCCATCCGCACGAAAATCGGGGGAAATCTCGAAGCTGCGTTCAAGGCCTCTTTGAGACGGGTCGCAAGCCCTTGTATTTGTAAACCGACGACGGCACGGAATCCCTCAACAGACCCTTCCAACAGTTTCTGAAAGCACAGAAGGTGTCTCGTACAACGAGACGAAGGCTTCTATCGTCGAAAGGTTCAATCGGATGTCCAAAGGCGAGATGTATAAATATTTCACCTATAAGAATACTAGACGGTAAACGATGTTCTCCCCCAGCTGGTAGAGTGTTACAATCGAGCCTATCACCGGAGTATTCAGAGAGCACTCATCACCGTTAACAAACGTAACGAAGCCCAATTCCGGCGTGTCTCTTACCCAACGCAACCCCAACCGCGATCGAAGGAGGTGATCAAGGTCGGGGACCCTGTACTGATCTGTAAAGTCGAGGGCAAGTTCGAGAAGAATTACCTCCCCAACTTGAGCGGTGAGCACTTCTTGATGAAACGACGCATACCCCGACAGCCAGGTGTATATGAACTGAAACATCTTGAAGGGGAACCGTTGCAAGGAACGTTTTACGAGCAAGAATTACAGCCCGTGGTGAAAACAGCACGAGACTACTACACTGTGGAACTCATCCTGAAAACAGAGTGACGCCGAGGTAAGACTGTGAATCTCGTGAAATGGCAAGGGGGCCCAGCTCGTTCAATTCCTGGGTCCCGGCCAACCAGGTGAAACGGCTATAAAGCCAGGAACCACAGCCAGTAGCATTCATTCCACGTTCGACCATGAACACAGTGCTATGGACAAAGAGCGAACGAATGCACAGTCATCACCACCACCACCACACCGAGTATATAGTCCAGGTCAACATCGAGTCATACCCCAAGTATTGCAGTACCCACTACGCCTGAAAACTCATCGGATTTCATCACCCACAGTGAACGACGTAACGTGCCAACAACGGCGACCAATGTTGACGCACCGACGACCCCGGCCCACTTGTACCAAATTCGACATAGCCACCTAGCACGTCAACTCTTTCAACCATGGACCCGAGGAGGCAACATCCCTTCACCCGCCTCATCGCAGGACCGACGGGCTCAGGCAAAACACACTTCGCCGACAACATGATTGCACCACCCATCGCCCAGGTCGTGTGGTGTTACGGAGAATTGCAGGCGGCGTACGAGACGATGTCCAACATCACGTTCGGGAAAGGGCTACCCAGCCTTTCTGATTTGGAACTGGACACCTTCGTGGTCCTGTGTGATCTCATGGCGGAGACCGACGCTCGAGTCACCCAACTCTTCACCAAAGGCCACCATCATCGCCGTCTCAGCATCATCTACATTGTGCAGAATCTATTCAGTAAAAACAAAGAGCATCGAAACATCAGTTTAGATGCACACTACCTGGTGGTCATCAAACATCCGAGATATACCACTCAACTGCTGCACCTGGCGAGACAGATGGACCTCGGAAGGAAGCATTGGAAGCCTTTAAAGATGCGACAACCCCTCAGCACGGGTATATGCTCTTTGACATGAAGCAAACCACCCCCGACCATCTTCGACTACAGACTGGTATTTTTTGCCGGGGAGACACACCACGTGGGTAATGTAAACACACCCACAGTGGTTCCCCCAGCTGGGGTGTGTGTGTGTTTGATGACGGGGATAATAAAATATATATAGAAGACACCATCCTTGTTCATGTTGTCTTTGTAGACCCAAAATAGAAAGGCAGGGTTGTGGGTTCCGGCGTCAGTTGTACATGATGTTTGCACAAGTAGGGAAGCACGCTCCGACGCTCCGTGTATTGAAGACTGTCCCACCCGAGTTGGTCCGAACCATTGTTCGAGGCGCGGACACTGACCGTGTACGCTAACTGTGCGGGATCGGGAACAACCTGTTAAAAGGCAACGTGCCACTGACTCCGGCACAGAAGACCAAGTTGGTCAAGCATAAGACAGGTCTCCGAAACCTGGTCAGAAAAAAGTCTCTCAAGCTAAGAAGAAAAAGGTTTTGCAGAAAGGCGGCTTTCTCGGGGCAATCTTAGCACCGTTGGCCACTGCCGTGTTGGGTCCGATATTGGGCGGACTGTTAGGCCGACAATGAACGACACAAAAAAATGGTCCTCGTCGAACCACGTCTCATTCAAAGCCTCCAATCATCGTACCCCTTACCCTCTACCAACAGTACGTTGAACACACTCGATGAAGAGATTCGTTAGATCTTACAACGACCGGGGTTAACCTAAAGTGAGAAAGTACAATGGTACAATGATACGCTTCAGCGATACATGACGTTCATGGACCAACACAAATCCCTCTCTACCCCAGCACTACCACGCGACATACCGGCGACCTTAGCACCACTCCAACAGACGAACACAGCATTACCAGTAGCCCCACAGTGGGTCGAAGACGAAGTCTTAAAGATTGTACCTGCATCGTTCAAGAAACAAGCTGGGTTTGTATTACAGCGGGTGAAATTACAACACATATAAGGGAAGTGGGAAGAGGTGCCGACATACTGACTGCGTCACATGACTTCACAGAATAGTCCTCTGGTTAACCTATTCTAAAGCACATACCAAGAATCTAGCAATTCGTGATATGTGTTGTATCTCAGGTACGCTTTTATTGTACCTGTTCATGTGGCAACTTGGATGATATGACCACACGGCCCCTAGCACCGGCATAAGCGGTATTAGATACAAATCTAGAGAGCTATGATGGAAATGCTCTGACAACTCGTATACTGGTAATTGGTGAGCTGTTTCGCTGTGACAACTCGTACATTGGAGATTGGTGAGCTGTATCGTCGTCAGATGTAAATGACGGCATTTAACACAAAAGACTAGTCTGTAAGGCCCGATGTCGACCCAGCATCAACTTCCCACAAATGCCAACATATATCAAAGACCAAAAGGTCTGTACAGGGGGCGGGCCTCGGGGACGAAACGTCCACCAGCAGAATCTCGCCATATACAGGAACAAATTACAACACATATAAGGGAAGTGGGAAGAGGTGCCGACATACTGACTGCGTCACATGACTTCACAGAATAGTCCTCTGGTTAACCTATTCTAAAGCACATACCAAGAATCTAGCAATTCGTGATATGTGTTGTATCTCAGGTACGCTTTTATTGTACCTGTTCATGTGGCAACTTGGATGATATGACCACACGGCCCCTAGCAATCCTAAGATGACTTGGAATGACGAAGGCGAACTACTGGCACAGAACTAGGTGGTCCCCGGTACCCACAAGACGGATTTAGTGAATGACTTAATACATCAACGCAGGTCACACACGGATCATCAAGGGTGGGAGGACTTTGCTCAAGGCTTGAAAGACATGCATGTACCACAAGAATTGTTGGGGAGCCCCTAGCACTGGGCCTGGATGCAGCGGGCTATACAACAGCAATCGGCGGTGCACGCACCCCGTATGTCACGACAGACGCGACGCCAACGGAATTGGGAAGCCGAGTGGAAACCGGAGACATCACACAAAGCACCACAACCGGTACGCTCCTTACGAATACATTTCACACCCTTTACAACACCACCCCTGGGCAAAGCGCCCCACCGCTCAAGAGACGTGAGTAGTAAAGGCGTCCTGCTGTCCTTATCTAGGTCAAGTATGACGCGTTTGACGTCATCGTATGACGTCACTGGGGTCGAGGTCACGTGAAAGTAGGTCAAGGTCACTCAAAAGTAGATCAAGGTCGTCCCGCTGTCGGTATCTATGTCAAGTATGACGCGTTTGACGTCATCGTATGACGTCACTGGGTCGAGGTCACGGGAAAGTAGGTCAATTACGTAAGAAACCGGTTTAAATTATGTTATAATGTTACGAAATTAGGTCATGGTCGCTCGTAAGTAGGTCGATCACGTAAGAAACCGGTTTAAATAGGGCGATATGACGCAATAGTGTTGCGTAATTAGGTCATGGTCGCTCGTAAGTAGATCGATTACGTAAGAAACCGGTTTAAATAGAGCGATATGATGTCTATTTTTAGCAGTGATGCCTATTTTTAGCAGCCCCTTTGTTAGCTAACAATAAAAACATCACGTTACCCTTTGACGGCTAAAAAGGAGAGAGTTTTCGAGTTCAGTGGTCACATGCCTCTGGCGCACGAAGGTGCGTTTTTACGTATTTGGTCGATCTCCTGTCTCGGTATACAATGGATGACGAGAAAACATTTGATGAAGGTAAGTTCGCATTATCAATCATTCCTTTGAGAACAAGCGGTTCGTTTCTTAAAAGATCTATTGGTCGGATCATAGCGTACGTTGAGAGAAGGTCTTTCATATATTGTAGACTAACACAACACATTGTATTAGAGCAAATGACATGTATAGCTAGCTGACCGTGCGAGCTAAATTATGTACCTCGGAATGTCACAGCCGAGCGCACATCTATTGTCCTTCTCTGTGCGCACCGGTCCATTGCACTTTCGCAAACGGTCCCCCTTTGATACGCGCCGGTGTACACGGAAACGACATTCTTTCAGAAACAGTTGAATTTTCTTAGTCTAAAATAGTTCGATAATCGAGGTTTATTAATTATT